>NW_024121265.1:59829-217329 GCF_016745375.1 Pimephales promelas | reverse complement strand
AGATTTCCTGGGCGAGTACAAGACGCGGACATTCGCGTATAATAACAATTATTTAATGACATAAGTAAAAAAATATAATAAATATGTGATATAGTGATCAGCAAAATCTCCTCTCTTGCTATTTTTTCTATTCAATTAACATGCTATGGTCATTAAATGGCTTTCCTGAGCTAAATGTAAAGTTATGCGACATAATTGTTCTCCTGCTGTTATATTGACCTCTTTCCATGGTTTAAAAACACCAATTGGTCGATATTATGTATATTTTCTAGCTGTAACGTTACCTTGCCCTTGCCCGTTGCAATGTGAAAATGAGATAAATAATGGACACAAAGGAAAAACATGAATTTGTTTTTTTGATTTCATTCATTTATTTATTGTTGCCAAATGGACAGATTTTTTTTATAGTTTCCTCGTTAGCAAACGTTAGCCTAGCTAGCTTGCCAACTTGCCAAGCTATTTTCATAAATAATCTGTAAGATCGTTTGTACCTTCACCTGTGACTGGAGGCTGCTGTCTAACATCATCAACCCAACAAGTCATTCTGCCTGGCTGTAGCTGTCATCGAGGGTGCTTTCGCGTTATCACCGAGGTTTGTTTACATACTGGTGCACATGTCTATGCCGGTTTAACAGCTCAGTAATGGCGTCGCCACAAGATGGCAGCCTACACAGAACGCTCGTCGGATTCGTCTATAGATCAAGAGAGAGTGGCAACAGCCCTGGTAAGATCATTTTGTTTCTATACTTGAAGATGATTGTGTGTTGTGCGTCTGTGACTTACTTTCACTTTTATTTGCAATGTTTGCACGACACGTTGGCTTGATGAATAGACGCTCAACTGCTCATCTGCGGTGATGCGTGTCGCAGTAGCGCTGTCATATCTGACTATAACATGACATATAGCCCATTTCAAAAAATGTAAACAACACTGGTCCAGAAACACTTCCTGTTTCAGTTTGTAACTGTTTTCTTTATTTCACATGTAAAGAAAACATCTTAAAGATGTTTGTTTAACTTTTTGATTCAGTTTTAAATGTTCTGTTGGTTGTATTTTATCCCAGCTTTTATGTAGTGTTAAAAAACTGAAACAGGAAGTGCTTCTGGACCAGTGTTGTTTACATCTTGTGAAATGATCTATATAACATGCTCTCACTCGTTTATAGCATTTTTGGGAGGAGTAAAATATACATATGTGGTTTCAACAACCAGATTGTGTTTACACCTAGAAAAGATCCGAACAAAATGCGAGCCAGACTACCTCCAGATGTGGTCAGGATTCGATCACAACGTATTTACACCTTGCATTAAAGGATTAGTTCACTTTTGAAAAAACTTTTGATGATAATTTACTCACCCCCATGTCATCCAAGATGTCCATGTCTTTCTTTCCTCAGTCGAAAAGAAATTAAGTTTTTTGATTAAAACATTCCAGGATTTTTCTCCATATAATGGACTTTCACGAGTTCACACTTACATATAATTGAGGAATAAGATTTAATACATATTTGGCATGCTGTCCGGAGGGAGGGCTCAGAGCTCAAATCCAGCCCAAACCCAGAGTACTCCCCCCGTATGTAAGTGATCTTTTTAGAAAGAGGAGTGTGGAGAACTAGGAGTGTGGAGAAGGGGTGGAGGAGGGATGCTGCAAACTGTCACTGAATCGAGGTAAGACTGCTGAGTCTATTTGTAACCTCTCATCATTGATTGCTGATTGCTGTCCACTCGTGTTAATTATCTGAACATGCTCCTCCCGAACTTAGTTAATAAAACTTCATTTCACGAGTTCACACTTACATATAATTGAGGAATAAGATTTAATGCGTATTTGGCGTGCTGTCCGGAGGGAGGGCTCCGAGCTCGAATCCAGCCCGAACCTAGAGTACTCCCCCCAATAGGCAAGAAGCAGAGGACAGCCGCCGGACTAAAGACCCCCAATGAGTGCCAAGATTGGCGGGCTGGGATCTTGAGAAGGGGCCTGGATGCTCGATCAGGGAGGCCCGTGATGGTGGCTCACAGCCTGGACTGACTGCCCCTGTCTGTGAAGAGGTTGTAGTGCACTTGTCCAGGAAGTTTTTCACGCTGCGTCCGCTGAGAGACCAAATGCTCTGAAATGAAAAGGAAAAACGTGAGTGCTCTACCGGGATTTCTCTCGCTCCGTCCGCTGAGAGACCAATGCTCGCTGGACGGAAAGAGGAAACTGAAGAGAGGAAAATGAGTGCTTGACCAAGAGATTTTCTCAAACTGCATCCGCTGTGAGACCAAATGCTCGCTGGATGAAAAGAGAAAATATAATGCTCTACTGGGAAAGCTCTCACTCCGTCCGCTGAGAGACCAATGCTCGCTGGACGGAAAGAGGAAACTGAAGAGAGGAAAATGAGAGCTTTCCTAGGAGATTTTTTCAAACTGCATCCGCTGTGAGACCAAATGCTCGCTGGATGAAAAGAGAAAATGTAAGTGCACTACTGGGAAAGCTCTCACTCCTTCCGCTGTGAGACCAATGCTCGCTGGACGGAAAGAGGAAACTGAAAAGAGGGAAGGCCAGACTGAGCGTAAGATCCAGGAAATCGGGAGATACCTGCGGTCATACTGTCATGACCACCAGGACTGCTGGAGTCGCTATCTGCCGTGGGCCGAGAATGCACAGATTTCGCTTCGCCAATCCACCACCGGCCTCACCCCTTTCCAGTGCATACTCGGTTTCCAACCTCCATTATTCCCCTGGTCCGGAGAACCTTCGAGCGTTCCAGCAGTCCATCACTGGTTCCAGACGAGCGAGAGGGTCTGGGATTCAGCTCATGTCCATCTTCAGCAGGCTGTCCGGAGACACAAGAGCCAAGCCGATGCTCGACGTTCCTCCACGCCTCAATACCAGCCCAGGCAATTGGTATGGCTCTCAACTCGGGACATCCGTCTCCGGCAGCCCTGTCGTAAGCTGAGTCCCAGATACATAGGTCCGTTCGCAATACAGAGGCAGATCAATGAAGTCACCTACCGGTTATCACTCCCTGCTCACTATCGTATCTCACCATCCTTCCATGTGTCTCTACTCAAGCCATACACTAATCCTCTCACTCCTTCCTCCCCAGGCTCTGGTGCTGAAGACGTGCCTCCTCCTCCTCCCGTGGACCCTGAGGATAATAACATCTATAGAGTCCACGAGATCCTCGACTCCCGACGACGCGGAGGCCGGCTGGAATACCTCGTCGACTGGGAGGGCTTTGGTACTGAGGAAAGGTGTTGGGTTCCTCGTGAGGACATCCTAGATCCCGCTCCCCTTCAGGATTTCCACTCTGCCCATCCGAATCGTCCAGCACCCAGAGGCCGTGGTCGTCCCCGTCGTCGGTCCTTTCGGCCAGCTGGAGCTGGAGGGGGGGTACTGTCACGGATACACTAACACCAGCTTCAGCGCCAGACACCTTCACTCCGCCCACTCGATCTGCTTCATCGGAATTCTAATCATCATCACCTGTCACCACCTCCCGCCTTCAATCATCATCCAATCTACCTCCACTATTTAAGTCACTCCAGTTCATTCAGTCAGTGTCTGGTCTCGTCTATACACTAGACTAATGGACTCCCGCTTACCTAATTCCTTACCTGCCTTATATTTACCTGCTCGAAGTCCTCATCCAGTACCATCAGCCTGCATTCCGGTCCAGATCCCATCCTCCTACTCCCGTTCTCAGTCTGCCTTCAGCTCTGATAATCCTGCATCAAGATGAGAGACTCTGATTACAAACTGTTCATCCTGCTATGCAAATATCTGATTACCGTTACTCACCTGATTTAACTGATTCATCTGTTTCAATAAACTCACTGAACTTACCCATCTGTGTCTTCCGGATTTGTGACAGGTAATAAATATATGCTTAATTATACTTTTAAGAAATATGTTAAACACAAGCATAATTTTTTATATATTTCTAACAAATGCACTATATGTACATTGGCAATAAATGTATGCTTAATTATACTGTTAAGAAATATGCTAAACACAAGCATCATTTTAATATATTTCTAAAAAGTATATACTATAGTACATTGGTAATAAATATATACTTAATTACACTTTTAAGAAATATGTTAAACACAAGCATAATTTTAATATATTTCTAACAAATGCACTATAAGTACATTGGCAATAAATGTATGCTTTATTATACTTTTACAAAATATGCTAAATACAAGCATAATTTTAATATATTTCTAAAAAGTATACTACAAGTACTTAACTACAGGTAATAAATATATGATTAAGTAAAATATGCTTAAGTACATTTTTAAGAATAATGCTAAACACAATAATACTAGGGATGCACCGATCAACATTTTTTCACTTCCGATCCGATCCCGATACCCGACTTTGGATATCGGCCGATACCGACACTTTTCCGAACTGTGTTTGCTTTAACATTATTTATCATTATTGTTGATTTTATATGATGCTGAAATAAACTCCTCTCTACAAAGCAAGGATGATATGTACGTATGTCTATATGTATATATATGAAGAGTTCAGATGCAAAAGCCTCTAAGTGCCATTTGAAATTTTCTTCTAGAATGCTAATTTTTATCAAGCTTGTATATTTAAGTTCAGTAA
Source organism: Pimephales promelas (assembly GCF_016745375.1). The sequence goes on along the minus strand of NW_024121265.1, from coordinate 212,727 downwards.
TTTCACTTAAATGGCAATGATAATTACCTATTAATTGTTATTTAAGTGAAATTACTGAACTTAAATATACAAGTTTGATAAAAATCATCATTAAAGAAGAAAATTTCAAATGGCATTTAGAGGCTTTTGCATCTGAACTCTTCATATATTAAACAATAGATAGACAATTAAACAAAGATACACATGATACAGGCCGACACAGTGCTTTAATTTCAGGAAGGTCTACTAACATTATTCAGGTATGGTCTAAAAAGAATTAAAGTAATCAAAAGTAAAATAGCACTGCAAAGTTTATCATAGATGGATTTATGCTTATTAAAGCTGAAGTTATTCATTCAAGAGCTGTGAGTGATTTTCTCTTTGCCTTTTGTTGTTTGATTCTCAGTAATGTCGCAATCGTCACATGTTTATACTGCTGCCCCTTTAAGAACAAGTGCAGATTTCGTCTACTGATGCACCATATTTTCTCCCAACTATTTTTCTAACTACGTTCATTTTAGACATAAACGGTGGTTTAAGTGTTAATCTCCAAGCCGGTCGTTTTGACATTTTTGTGCAGGCTACATTTGATCGTTTAGATACATTTGATCGTTTAGATACATCTACATTTGATCGTTTAGATCATTTGATACTTTGGGCATGAAGCCCAAAGTATAATTTGCTTGTCTTGTTGCGGTCTGTTTCGGAGCGCACGCCGCACTGAGAACAGCATCTCTTGCGCAAATTTTGTGCTTTTAATAGCTATTTTTTATTATTAAAAGCGTCCCGCAATTTAGCAACATCAGAGACTGCATTTTACAACAATCACTGATTGTGCTGATTCTGTCTTAAAGTTTTAGTTTTAAGGAGAAATGACAGTGCACCGCCGCGATGGGAAGGAAGTTGGCTAGACAGAATGCGGCTATTGCGACCATTATATTTTTTAATGTTTTTTTTACCTCAATTCTTTAATCTTTGGAATTCAGAATCAGACTAATATCACAGATCTAACCAGGCTACGTTTGAATGTTTAGTTCTGTCCTCTGTCGTCACTCATTAAGCAGGGCTGTCGTGTTGTGCGTGCTGTGGCACCGCGTGAGAGATCTCTCTCTTTCTCTTCTGGACTGCGAATTGCAAACATGCATCACAGACAAATAGTTTAATTAATATGGCTTTAGAAACATTGCATTTTGCTGTCTTGCTCTGCTGCGGTGTTTCCAGTGTGAAGTATTCCCACACAGCGAACATGTTGGTAGCTCAATGCTATCCTGCTAGCTGGCTGCAAACTGCGGAATGGTTCCTGAGCGGCGGTCTGTGTGTCTCATTGAGCCCTATTTTTTTACAGTCTATGACTGAGCTGCACCTCCGTTCAGGTATCCATTCCACAGTTTGCAGCCAGCTAGCAGACTAGCAGGCCCGGGGAATCCCTTTTGGAGTCATTTCAGCAGCCAACGTTAAAGCGCAGACATGGATCATAAATATCGGATTTCACCACAGGTTGGATCGGAAAAATCCGATATGTGAATTACACTGGTATCGGCCCCGATACCGATACTGGATCGGATCGGCCCCATCCCTAAATAATAAAATTTTTGTGAAGTTTTTGTGTATTTAAAGAAAACATTATGTTGCTCTTTGTGTAAGGACATAGCAAAATGGTTAAGCTTTTAGTATGTTTAAAGTACTTTTTAAACACTTAGGCCTACTGCAATATATTTTAATATTTATATATTTATAATTGGGGGAAAATACATTTATAATGTAGAAAACTTATAATGTATTATGTAACAGATTTTGTTGTGATAATTCTACTCATTCATTTTTGTATATATTTTTGATAGTCCTGTTAGTTTAAATTAGGTTTAAGAAATGTATTTATCTTATTGAGGAGGGACATTTATTTTGACGGGGGCGAAAAAGGAAGCCTGGGGAAAGCACGCGGTTGATGGCAGGAAAGCAAAGGGGGAGAGCAGTTTTGAAGGCTATTAAAGTTTAACAGTGATAAGCATCCCCCGGAAAAAGCACAATACATTTGTTTATGGTTTGTTGTTGTTAATATCTTTATTTTACTGTATGTTATTGGTAATATAACGGAGAGTGAGTTTGTACGAGTCGTTAATGCGAGCTTTTGTATTTCCTTTGTTCAGCTTTTACAGTGATTTGTGAGGTGATTGAGATAATTATTGGAGTGAAACGGACTCAACAAACTTCATCAACACAAGTAAAGTTTTGTCTTTGGTCTGTGGATGAAACCCGGACGAGAGACTGGCAGAGGCTCCGATCAGTCGACAAAACTCCTTCCAAAAAAGGGAGGAAAATTGAGACAATAGGACCCCTATCGGAAACAATGTCAGACAGAAGACCGTGAATCTTGAATACCCTGTCAACGACAATTTGGGCTGTCTCTTTTACTGAGGGCAGCTTAGGGAGAGGAATGAAGTGTGCGGACTTTGAAAAGCGGTCGACTACCGTAAGAATAACAGTGTTCCCTTCAGACGGGTTAAGACCCGTAATGAAGTCTAAAGCAAGATGAGACCACGGTCTAGACAGAAGAGGAAGGGGTCGCAACAAGCCAGCGGGCAGCGTGTTGCTAGACTTGGCCTGCGCACAGACAGAACAAGAAGCAACAAATTGACGAACGTCACGCTCACGAGTGGGCCACCAGAACCTTTGACGAATGGAAGCGATAGTGGCCCTAACCCCTAGCCTGGCATGCCAGACCTACATCAAGATGTTAGGTCTGGGAACTCTTCATTGACAGGGCTCAATCCGAGGGGCGGGATAAACGGTTGTCTTTCAAATTCTCTCTGCACGCAATTGTATATCGCTACAGCCAATCAGAGCAACGAATAAGGTGACGTAGTCAGCGCAGCAAGTTGATATATTAAACTTTTACCTAGTCCATAGCTGTCAACATTGAACTTTGAAAATAAGGGAGATTTGTGAAATTTGTGAAATTTATTGTTGTTGTTGAGGATAACCCCTTGAGATGAAACATCTCGTTTTCGAGGGGGTCCTCGAGACAAAACAAAAATAATACAACACATGTACATTCACTCACACAAAAGCTCTACCTCATCCCACCTCGCCCCACACACCCACTCAGCCCTCCAGGCCCATCAACTCCTTATTAGGAACAAATCCATATATAAAACATATTGCAGTATTACAATGCATGACAACATTTAGCCCTCACATACACGTCTATACATGCAAGCAATACATACATAATATATACGTACACCTAAATCCATATTCTACACATAATAAAGAGTAGAATAAATAAAAAAATAAAAGAAAAAAAAGTAAAAGAAAAAAATAAATAAATAAATAAATAAATAAATTAAAAAAAAGAAAAAAAGAAGAAAATAAATAAATAATAAAATAAGATATAATAATAGGTGTCACAGATATAAAGGGTATATGAAACAATATCCAGTCACACATGAGGAAAAGATTTACAGCAATCATTTGCTTGCAAGTAAGTAAAAAGAGATATTTTGAAAGAACGCAGTGATGTGACAGATCTTAAAGACCCAGGCAGGTTATTCCAGTCTGAAGGGGCTTTAAATTTAAAAGCACGCCTACCACTCTCTTTGAAAATATTTGGCACAGTGAAAGAGAGATATTCAGCGTGTCTCAGTCTATAGTTGGATCTATATGGACGTAAATATTCCTTCAGATAAGAAGGATAATTATAATACACACATTTAAAGATAACCTGATACCAGTGATACTGTCTTCTGGCTTTTGGTGATAATAAGTTCAGTGAATCATATTACACAGTGGTGAGTGGTAAAAGGACATCTCAGCACAAATCTACATATGTTATTAAAAACAACATTCAATGCCTTCAAGTTTGATTCTGTTGTGTTTTGATAGACAAAACATAAAACTGTATAATCTAATATGGGAAATATTAACTGTGACACAATTCTTAGTCTAATCATTTGAGTGAAACAATTAATAGAGCGATACAGTATTCGTAAATTCCAATTAATCTTTTTTACAACAGAATTTATATGACACCTAAAGGAGAATTGTGAGTCAAGCCAGAGGCCCAGATATTTGAGTTCCTCAACTTGTAAAAGTGGAGTATCGTCTAAAAATTTGAGTGAAAGATTATTATGTTGATTCATTGAAGCTGATCTGGTAGGAAACAGTATACTATATGACTTTTTCTTATTCAATAGAAGATGGTTTGATTGGAACCAAAGTTGAATGGCATTAAAATTAGATTGCAATGAGGATTGAATCTTAGAGACAGACATATTAGATGTATACATTTCCCGGAATCCATCCCAAAATAAGGGATTTTTTTGTTTTTTACATGACCCACAAACTTTAAAAATAAAACACTAATCATTAAAAGTCTAAAGAGTTTATAACTAGTCTACATATGTGTGAGAGAGAAAGAGACAGTATGTGTGTGTTTGTGCGTGTATGAGAGAGAAAGAGACAGTGTGTCATTAAAAAAATAATATCATAGAGAATGTTTAAATACTAATATCAGCTTACGAGGGAAACGGAGGCGGAGTAGTGGTGCTTCGGGGTGCTGGAGATGATTCGGGAGAGGTCCGTGCACCTATACCAATCAGAGCACGCGCTGACACGGAGTAAAGCCTTTATGCTCGACGCGATAGCACGAGCGTGGCAAATATGACAAGTTGATCATTTCGCCACAGCTTTTTTGTAAGAGCGCGCGCAGCGCCGGCCGCATCCAAGGATGAACGACTTCATACCGAATATGTCCGAGCTTGCGCTGACCGTCGCAACTCTGTCATCATTATGTTAAGCCCGCCCACCGACTCTAAACACGATGTGATTGGCCCAGCCAGAGTTGGGTTTTTCCAGCTCAAACGTCTACAAAGGGTTGCTAGACCACACTTTGCTGCAAAATAATTTTTGCTGCCGCTAGGGTGCGTCTAAATTTCTAGGCTACCTAACCCCTGGATGAGCAAATAATTTAGATGAATGCCCCCATTGAAGGACAGTGCGACGTGCGAACGGTGGGACAAATAAAAGACCCCTTGGACAAAGGCGAGGAGTGATAGCGTGGGAAAGAGCGCGTCTGACGACTCGTTCAATTCCCCAGACAGCCGAACCAACTACCAAGGCCGGAAGAAGGATAATCTCCTGTGTGGGAATCGCTTCTGGGGAAGTAAACTGTCTTCAGAGCGTCAGGCTTGAGGTTTTTGGAACCGGGGCGATAGGAGATCGTAAAGTCGAATCGGGCAAAGAAGAGCGCCCAGTGCGCTTGCCGCGTGTTGAGCCTCCTTGCAGTGCGAATGTACTCCAAATTACGGTGATCTGTCCAAACAATGAACGGAACAGAACAACCCTCTAACCAATGAGAATGGCTCCCACGCCCACCTCGGAAGAGTCGACCTCGACGATAAACTGTCTGGTGATGTCGGGAGTTACGAGTATAGGAGCAGAAGTAAACCGGGATTTGAGCCGATCAAAGGCAATCTGAGCAGAGCGCGACCAAGAGAATTGAATCTTGGCCGATGTGAGAGCTGAGAGCGGGGCAGCGACCTGGCTAAAGGTCTGAATAAAACGGCGATAAAAATTTGCGAACCCCAGAAACCGCTGGAGCGCGCAAGAACAATTACAATGCTTTACAACCATAGAATAAAAAGAGTTAAATAAACTTATCACTTCATCTAAAACAACAACATGTTTATTAGATCCTATACCAACTAAACTGTTGAAAGAAGTGTTACCTACGTATAGTGGAAGAGCCTCTTCTTAATATTATTAACTCATCTTTATCTTTAGGTCATGTTCCAAGAACGTTCCAGCTAGCAGTTATAAAGCCTCATATTAAGAAACCACAATTAGATCAAAATAACCTAGCAAATTACAGACCCATCTCAAATCTTCCATTTATGTCAAAAATATTAGAAAAAGTTGTGTCCGCTCAACTCGGCTCTTTCTTGCAAGAAAACGACATCTATGAAAAGTTTCAGTCTGGATTAAGGCCACATCATAGCACTGAAACTGCGCTTGTTAGAATCACAAATGATTTACTTCTAGCTTCGGACCAAGGCTGTACTGTACTAGTTTTACTTGATCTTAGCGCTGCGTTCGATAGTATAGATCACACAATACTATTAGATCGAGTACACAATTGGTGTTCAAGGAAAAGCATTAAGCTGGTTCAGGTCATCCTCATCTGACCACTACCGTTTCGTCTACTTAAATGGAGAAAAATCGATCATAACTTCTGCAAACTATGGAGTTCCACTGGGATCTGTGTTAGGCCCTTTATTATTCTCAATATATATGCTGCCACTAGGTAATATTATAAGGAAACATGGAATTAGTTTCCATTGTTATGCTGATGACACTCAAATATATATTTCATCACGGCCAGATGAATACGCTAAATTATCCAAATTGACAGATTGTGTTAAAGATATAATAGATTGTATGACGCGTAACTTTCTATTATTAAATCCAGACAAGACAGAGGTAATACTTATCGGTTCTAAAAACCGTCCAGGTTGACGGTTGTCATGATCCTTGAGGCAGGATCATGACAGACCCATGTTTTGTGTGCGGGCACATGGCCTTGTTTTTGGGCTGTGTGCTTGTGTTGTCTCGTTATATAACTCCGCCTCCTTCTTACCCTCGTCTTGTCATTATTGTCTAGTCAGTTGCACCTGTCCTCGTCATTAGTGTTCCCTATGGGCTATATGCACGCATAAATTCCGCATTTGACGCAAGGATGCTCGTCCATTTCCGGTTGTGGAGATTAAAGCGGAGGAAAACCGAGGAAAACGGGATTAGTCTTCAAAAGTTACTGTCCTCCAGTCTTTGAAATGAAACGTACATAGGTTTAGATGTAATTTTATATATAGTTATATTTATTTAATATAATTTTAAAAAGAAGCATAAACACAACGAGGGGTGTCTGTTTTATCCCTGCTGAAAAATCCAGCTAAAACCAGCCTAGGCTGGTTGGCTGGTCTTAGCTGGTTTAAGCTGGAAGTAGCTGGTTTTAGTTGGTCACCCAGCCTGGCTTAGCTGGTCAAGCTGGTCTCCCAGCCTGACTTAGCTGGTTAAGCTGGTCTCCCAGCCTGGCTACCAACTTGACCAGCTAAGACCAGCCTGACCAGCTGAAAAAGTGTTCAAAACCCCTCTAAAACCAGCCTGATAAACCAACTAACCAGGCTGGGAGACCAGCCAAAACCAGCCAACCAGCCTTGGCTGGTTTTAGCTGGATTTTTCAGCAGGGATCTGTTTTTGTGACTAACGTTTCTTTAGTATAACCATAGAGTATAAAATTCAATATAAATTCTTGGTATTGCATTGGACTCTACGATCGGCGGAAGTTATCGAACATCCCTAATGCTTCACCGGAAATACCGCCGTGCATAGAGCCCATTTTATCCCCTCATGTTTTCTGTCCTGTGTCAGATCATTGTCAATCAATGTGTAACCAGCCTGTGTGTTTGTACCTTTGCTGAGAGTTCTTTGTCAAGTAAGAGTTTATTTTCTAAAGAGTTGTATGTAGTATATCCCAGTTCTTAGTGTAGACATAGTTTGCTTATTTGTCAACCATCCTTACCTCTGTTTTACCCCCTCGTGGGTTTTGTTTTCCCTGTTTTCTGTTATAAATAAATCTTGTGTGGTTGCATATTGTCTGCAATTGGATTAATCTATCTCCTTCATGTCACATATAATTTTTTTTATCTTACAGTTACTGTAAATTTGTCCTCTAAACGCCAGAGGAGAACTGGCCCCCAACTGAGCCTGGGTTCTCCCAAGGTTTTTTTCTCCATTGGGTCATCTGATGGAGTTTTAGGACACTGTCGGGTCACTTGATGGAGTTTTTCGGTTCCTTGCCACTGTTGCCTTTGGCTTGCTCAGTTGGGGATATTCAAATTAAATGTCCCATCATTTATCAGCTCTACCAAACTTGATTGTCTTTTTTTTTTTCATGAATAAACAAACACTGTTAAGTTGTCTTGATTGATATTGTGAAGCAGCTTTGATACAATCTGTATTGTGAAAAGCGCTATATAAATATATTTGACTTGACTTGACTTAATATTGAATTTGCTTGAGGGGTGGTTGATTGCGATTTCACTTTTTTCATTTTAAATAGTGTGTAATGTTGCTGTTGGTGCATGAACAGTATCTGCAAAGTTGCAGCACTGAAATTTAATGTAAGCAGAGACATCGTCTTTTAAAAATCAGGAAGTTTAATGCCTACAAAAATGACTCGATTGGGACTACAGCTGGGTTTTAGACGTCACTAACCCATACATTTACATGAACGCTCCCTCCGGAATATGCAGGAAAGGGCATGCCATATTTCTGTGGCTTGTCGAGTGTGTTGTGTTCACCAGCTGTCAGGTCTTCTGTGTTTGAGCTTCCCACGGATGCTGTATGTTCCTGAAAATGACAATCATAATTTAGCTCTCTGTGCTGTGCATTCACAGAAGACAGCTTCCAGAATCTCCACGAATTCAATGCCGAATTCAACAAGAAACTGTTACTAAAACATGAAGCTGTTCCAACTTTAAAACCAGAGGCAGCAGTTGTTGGGCCACAACCTGTAAGTAGGCTAAGACTTAAAGGGGTCATGAACCGGCTTTTTAAATTTTATTATATTGTTGTCTGATGTCAACTTATGATGTTTGCTTGGTTTTTGCATTCAAAAACATCAAAATGAATAAGTAATTTTATAGGCTTACTTAATCTAATAGGCTATTTTCTACCCTAGTTTTGAGCCTACCTGAAAAATGCTTGGTTTTTATGGGCGTCTCGCACTGAAGACTTGGAAGTAAACGCCCACTGCTGTGAGTGGATAACAGTTTTGCATATTAAAATGAGTTTCAACTCACCCGTCGGTGTACTTGGGGGAAATTGTTCTGAAACCTCCAATGTTGTAAAATGGCAACTGGAATGATTCGCCCTTAAGGCCAATTTATACTTCTGCGTCGAGGGTACGCCGTAGTGTACGGCGTTGGCTACGGACGTAGGCGACGCCGTTGTGAGCAATAAAACTTCTGCGTTCAGGTCTTGGTTGCTCTGCAGTACTGCTCCGAAACGCTAGTTGGCGGCGGAGGGTTTTAATGTTCCACTGTGTTTAGATTCCTCACGGCTAGGTTACTACAAGCAATAGCGACTGAAAGAGAGCTGATCATGTTGGAGTTGGAGCTTATTGAGGAGGAAAAACGGTTCACTTTAGTGAAATTACTAAAACTGAAAGGCAGAAATGAGAGAAGACATCAGAGGAGATGGTACGTGTGGAAATCATAGACAGTGGTGGAAATGCGTGAGAAGGTACGTGCGGAAATGCGTAGGAGGAAATGCGATGCTACCAAGCCGACCAATCACCGATCTTGCGGTCCGCGTCGTCACGACGTGTAGTTACATTTTTGAAGAGGTGCGCGTCAGGCGACGGCGAAAGGTACGCGGTATGGGACGCATCTGTGCGTATGCTACGCCGCACCTACTGCGTGCACCCTACGCAGAAGTATAAATTGGCCTTTACATGTTCGACCCAGAGTCCGTGTGTTGCACCATTCCTGTCAGATCCAATATAGACGGCAGAGCAACGTTCTTTACTCTTAATCGGTCTGCAAATCCAGTCTTATTTACAAAACAATCCTTAGTGAAATGAAGCGAACAGACGGACGATGTTTTACCCTCATTAGCTGGAACGTCATTAAAAATAAAGTTTATCCATGCAGTCCTATTGGAATCCAGAGGAAGCTTATGCAGCACCTGTCTTCTTCCACAACCAGGCACTGCACAATATTCTGTATTGCTCGGTAGCTCGATCCGGTTTGTCATCACGATGTAGGCATCTATGTTATTTAGCTATACGTGTAATGCGCGAATCGGTGGCGGGGCTAAACCGGCCATGTTGAAGTAGGCGTTGATCTTCTTCTGCAGGGGTGGGGTTTTATGCTCTTTGACGACATAGTTCCCCACTTTGAAAAACGAGTCGTTTGCTGAGCCTGGTGTCAATAAAAGCTTTTATTGGACTAACAAGAACGTTTTCAGTTCTGAAACTTACAGGATATTCTTATAATATGATAACCTCTTAGATGTCAAAAGCTCAAGGAAAATTTGATTTCTCAGTTCATCACCCCTTTAAGACAAATGTTGTGACGGATTGACCTAATTTACTGGGGTGCCAAGCAGGCTTTTAAACCTACTATATTTTGTTTAGTCAGTCAACCTTACAAAGGATTCAGACATTTAAAAAAACAACTAAAGTAGAACCCTTAATATGTGGATGAAGAATTAACAACAAACAGCAAAAGGCTCAATTCATATAAACTGTTATTAGTTTTTGTTGAGCAAGATAACATTCAATGAGGAAAAAACATGAATGTTTCACAAATGCAAAAAAACAAAACAAAAACAAAATCAGAAACCAAAAGTTCTTCAATTTATAAGAAAAATATTCCAACAACTCAAATACTCAATTTCCAAATACTCAATCAACTGGGGTTCATTTATTTCATTTACCATGACAAAGTATTTAAACAAAATCAGATCAGCTCATTCAAAGTCAGATTATTTTCCTTTCAACTCATTAAGGGTGTAAACACCACCAGTTTCACAGTTCACATTAACAGCTCTTGACCAAGTTCTCAATTCAGCATAGTTTTTTTGTACATGCACTTAGACTTTTCAGAGTCCATTCAGGCTAGCACTGAGCAACCAGTCCACTGTGCAGTTGAAAAAGAGTTCTCAGTACTTTAAACCACATTCACAAAGTCTCATGCCAAAAAGTCTCTCAACTGCCAAATCCAACATAAGAATATGAGAATAGAGAAAAAAAAAAACAATACTTGTTTGGTTTGTCCAGTCAGTCAGTTAGCGAAATGATCAGTCCTCCATTGTCGTTTGAACCATTGGTAGTTTCTCTGAACATCCAGGAACATCCAAAAGAACCATAAATCCCAAGGCAAATCAACAAAATGTTCCTTTTACCTCACAGGGTTTTTTGCAGGGATTAACTTCCCACATCCTTCCACTGCACAAGGTCTCCTCAAACTGCCATCTTCCAACTCTTTTAAGCCATGTGCTCCACACATCATGTGACTTAGTGAATCATGTGACTGAGAACATCATGTGACTGAGAACATCATGTGTGTAAAGTAAAAAAAAAAATAGTCAAATTACTATTCAGAAACGTTTTGTAAGAGCCGTGTGTGGTGAGGTTCTGCTTGACTGGGTCTGATAATGGCTCATACTGATACTGCAGTATCAACACCATTATTTACATTAGACAGGAACACACATGCAACTTTGCCCGTAACGGTAATGGGCGAGAAGTATCCGGACAACTTGCACTACAGTTTAGCCAATCACAACACACCGGCCCAACCAATCTGAGCCCATTGCCTGTTTCTGAGGGAGTGGTTTCATAGACTCAGGAAGTCAACTGGTCGTTCAAATTACAGGAGAACAAGGCTTACAATAAAGGTGAAATTTATGAAAAATGAAACTTAAAAAAAAGAAAAACCATGAATAAATGTTATATTGCACCACATAAACACAATCATGCAAAGAAAAAAAGCAGTAAACCACCCATTTAAATTCTTGCCTGAACTAACTTTTTAATGTAAATTACATTTGTTTGTGTTTTAGTCCACCACAGAACGAGAGAGAGACGAGTGTTGGCGGAGGGGTAATGACTCTCGCCCCCTATAGAGAGCGCTGTCTATCTGCTATTTCATCTCTGTATATGGACGATCCTCATTCTGACCTCAGTTCAGGATCAGTTCAGAGTTCAGTAAAACAGTGTAATATTACTCCAGTGCAAATCATCAGTTTTCTATGTGAATATACAGTAAAGTGTAATTCCTGTGATCAAAGCTAAATTTATCATCATTACTCCAGTCTTCAGTGTCACATGACCCTTCAGAACTGTTGAACAGTATTGTATTAAACGTATGGATTTGTAAATGTTTACATATATTGTATGTTGAAAGAAACATTTAAACTTGACATGTAATGTAGATGTTGTTGTCATCATCACGTGTTATTGTTTGATAGGCTATATTTACATTTTTAATTATGTGTATGACAGTTATTTCATCATGTTACTCTAAAAGTAAAGGAATATAAGGCAAAGACCATATGTATATGTGAATATTTATTTAATTTAATTTATTTGACATAGCTATAATTTCCAATTTTAAGAATATTCATTATTGATACATTTACATTTTTAATACATATTTTCATGAGTTAATATCTCATATGATTCTAAGAGTAAAGGAATATAGCGCAAAGGACGTATTAATAACTTTTTAGGTGATTGTGTGGAGCTTAACCGATAGCAATATAACAATATCTGTGTGAAAACTCTTCATAATTCGTTTGTTTCCACATGAACATCATCATGCAGGTATTGAGCGACACAGCGAGTAAATAGTGATTTTCCTTTTTGGGAATTCCTCTGACTGCAGACCTGAGACCGGCGGCGATGTCAAGGTCAGAGCGGAGGTCGTGTTTATATGCTGGCGGTTATATGTGTTTTTCCTCAGCCTCATCCCTGTTCCATGATTTATTCTGCTGGAAAGGTCATCATATCTAGCCTTCATCTGTTCGCTGCATAATCCCTTTCATTTGCGACATGCAAGGTCTTCATTTGCCTCGTTCTAATCAGAGAAGATCACCTGTGTGTTTATTACTGTGCTTGAATATAAGTGCATGAATACAGTATGTGTGCATATGAATATGTGTGCATGTAAATAAGTGCATACAATATGTGTGCATGAATACTGTATGTGTGCATATGAATATGTGTGCATGAATACAGTATGTCTGCATGAATATTTGCATGAATACAGTATGTGAGCATGAATATGAGTGCTGAATACAGTATTTGTGCATGAATATAGTATGTGAGCATGAATATATTACATGAATACAGTATGTGTGCATGAATACTGTATGTATGCATATGAATATGTGTGCATGAATACAGTATGTGTGCATGAATATTTGCATGAATACAGTATGTGAGCATGAATATGAGTGCTGAATACAGTATTTGTGCATGAATATAGTATGTGAGCATGAATATATTACATGAATACAGTATGTGTGTATGAATAGAGTATGTGTGCATGAATATAGTATGTGTGCATGAATACAGTATGTGTGCATGAATATTTGCATGAATACAGTATGTGAGCACGAATATGAGTGCATGAATATGAGTGCATAAATACATTGTGTGCATGAATATGTGCATGAATACAGTATGTGAGCACGAATATGAGTGCATGAATATGAGTGCATAAATACATTGTGTGCATGAATATGTGCATGAATACAGTATGTGAGCATGAATATGTGTGCATGAATACAGTATGTGTGCATGAATATATTATGTGTGCATGAATAAGTGTGCATGAATACAGTATGTGTGCATGAATATAGTATGTGTGCATGAATATGTGTGCATGAATATGTATGCATGAATATGAGTGCATAAATACATTATGTGTGCATGAATATGTCCATGAATACAGTATGTGTGCATTAATATTTGTGCATGAATACATTATGTGTGCATGAATATGTCCATGAATACAGTATGTGAGTATGAATATGAGTGCATGAATGCAGTATGTGCGCATGAATATGAGTGAGTGAATACAGTATGTGTGCATGAATATGTGCGCATGAATATAAGTGAGTGAATACAGTATGTGTATGTGTGCATAAATTTAGTATGTGTGCATGAATATGTGTGCATGAAAAGAACAGCATTTATCTGAAATGGAAAGATTGTGTAACATTAAACACTACCAGTCAACAGTTTGGGGTCAGTAAGAATTTTATTTTTTGGGTGAAATAAATAAAATAAATCAATATTTTTATTCATCAAGGATTAATTAATTTGATCAAAAGAGATAGTATAGACATTTATAATGTGACAGAGGATTCTATTTCAGATAAATGTTGTTCTTTTGAACTTTATATTCATCAAAGAATCTTGAAATAAAAAATGTAAATAAATGTTTTCAACACTGATAATAATAAATGGGTAACACTTTACAATAAGGTTCATTAGTTAACATTAGTAAATGCATTAACTAACATGAACTAACGATGAGCAATGCATTAGTTACAGTGTTTATTAATCTTTGTTAATGTTAGTTAATACAAATACAGCTGTTCATTGTGTGTTCGTTAGTTTAAAGTGCATTTGCTAATGTTAACTAATACAACCTTTGATTTTAATAACGTATTAGTAAATGTTGGAATTAATATTAACTAAGATTAATAAATGCTGAAGAAGTATTGTTCATTCTTAGTTCATGTTAACTAATGTGGTTAACTAATGTTAACTAATGAACCTTATTGTAAAATGTTACCAATAAATGTTAATGAGCATCATATCCTCATATTAGTAATGCTTTGTGAAAGATCATGTGACACTGAAGACTGGAGTAATGATGATGATAAATTTACAGGAATAAATTGAAGAGTTCAGATGCAAAAGCCTCTAAATGCCATTTGAAATTTTCTTCTTTAATGATGATTTTTATCAAACTTGTATATTTAAGTTCAGTAATTTCACTTAAATGGCAATGATAATTACCTATTAATTGTTATTTAAGTGAAATTACTGAACTTAAATATACAAGTTTGATAAAAATCATCATTAAAGATGAAAATTTCAAATGGCATTTAGAGGCTTTTGCATCTGAACTTTTCAATTACACATTAGGCCTACTATATATTCACATAGTAAACAGATGATTTACATTGGAATAATATTTTACTATTTTTTATCAAATAAATGCAGCCTTGATGAGAAGACGACTCATAAAAAACAAAAACAAAAAAACATAAAAAATCTTACTGATCCAAAACTGAGAGTGTTTCTCCGTGAAGGGTCGAGGGAGTGTGTACAGTATAATGAGCTCTCTCTTTCCCACACGATCATCAGTAACGCTGTTGGTCCGGATGAGTCTTGATGAAAGACTGATATTAAAACCTACACGATCTGCTGTTCTCAGGATTTAAAGCTTATGAATCACGATTCAGACCTGAATGAGTCCCGTTGAACTGACCCTTGACCTCGTCAGTGATTACACGGGTCAAACACAAAACACACACACCATCATCCATCTCAGAATTGAATCTTTATACGTGTTTAATACATTTCATTTCCGGGTGAAACGGGACCCAAACACGTGTTTTCTAAATTTTTTTTATTTATTATAATATAGTCAGTGTTTAGTGCAAGAGAGAGAGTGTGTGTGTTTGTGAGTGTCAAGTGTGTGTGTGTGTGTGTTTGTTGTGTTTTAGGAAGCCTCTTACAAGCACAAAATCATGTTCAAAGATGTTATGTTGTGTAAAGTAAGTAACTTCTACAGAGGGGAATGAAAATGGTAAAGCTTTCTTCCAGTATTTTAAAACTTCTGGATCCATGGGCCAAAATCGACACCTAAAGAGCCCACATCAGGCCCTTCAAAGTCGTGATGATGTTTCAGGCTCTACTAGAACAGGTTTGAATGTTGATTATTCTCCTCATATTCTCCATTGTTGCGGCTCCTCTCTTCCCAGTCGGTCAGTAACGCTTTGTTTACTTCCTGTCTCTATGAAGCCCCTCCTTCTGAAAGCACACTGTGTTGTGATTGGTTGAGTGTGTTTGGGAAATGCCCCGCCCCTTACTTTATTAAAGGAAGTGTCTTGTATGACTGTTTTAAAGAGCACATTTGATGTGTTTCTGAACTCCTGAAACGCCTCCATTGTAGTCTTGAGTTTCTTCCGGGAACACGTCACAATATTCCTCATTAAAATAATTCATGCGCAGAATAAAGGGGCGGGGCCTGGTTGAGTTAGTAGTGTGTTAAACTGGTGGTTATGAAATCAAATTGTTAGTGAAATGTTCAGTCTATTTATGAAGGATGTGATCTCATAGTAAGCTTTCCTTTGTCCTGATCATCATCATCATCATCATCATCAGGACACAAAAGCTCTTTAGAAAAGTGTGTTCATATTTTTGAAAAGACTTTGAAAGTGCAGTTTCACAAGTTTTAGTCAACAATGAGGTCTTTTACTCTCCCACCACGCCGTCTGTATGCTTTCTCTGTGTGTAAACTCCATTACTCCTGTCTCTGTTATCATCTCACACACACACACACACACACACACACGCACACACACACACACACACACTCTCTCCTGTGGTGTCCATCACAGAGTCTGTGGGCTCCATCTCCACCTCAATCAAGTGGAAGAAAAGCAAGCCTTGTTCGAGTTGAAACTCCCACAAGCTCTCGCACGGAAGTGATGCTCTCCTTCTCTCCCAGCAACCCGACCCAGAGAACCATCAAGCCCTCCCACACTCCGGCTCCAGCAAACGCTGTAATCTCCGCTGAGTGCAGAACACACTGTTATGCTGATACTATCGCAGGACAGGAGGACTGACGTCTCGCAGGCGGGAGATAAGAGTGTTTGCAGGATTGCTGGAGATCCGGAGCGTGTGGATCAGACGGGTTTCTGATCCGGGTCCATTATGGATCATTGTGGCGATATATTCTTTTTTTTACATTAACTTCAGGTGTGTTGTAGAAGGGACAGGGGAGATGCGATTGCGGTAGAACAGGAATTAGAGGTGCGCGACTGATCGGTAAAAGATCACAATCACGATTCAAACACAAACGACAACGATTCGCTTTCGTCTATTAAAGGGCACCTAGTATGCCCCTTTATACAACATGTAATATTGGTCTCGGGTGTCCCCAGAATGTATTTGTGAAGTTTCAGCTCAAAATACCCCATAGTTAATTTATTATAACCATTTGAAAATGTCATTTTTGGGCCTGATTAAAAATGAACTGTTTTGGGTGTATACCACCTTAAATACAAATGAGCTGCATATCCCCGCCCTGCCTTTGGATGAGGGCGTAACTTGATACTTATGGCAGTCGGTAAGCAGAAGGGGAGAGTGAGAGATGCGCTGTTTTGTCTGTCATTCAGCGTACATTTGAATCGGAATATATAAATAGTACGAAGAGACTCCGGCAGAATAAACACAAATGAGAATTGACCAGTACGTCTCGGTATGGTTATTTGATACATTTATCTACTTATAGAGTTGTAATCGCGTCTTTTTGCAAGTATGGATGTGCAACACACACACACACAGATACAAACAAACACTAACGCTGGCGCAATTTTTTGAAACTACATACACATTCTGTGATAAAGTTTGCTACGTACAAGTGAAATTACATTTATGCGAGGGACCTGTAGACCTGTGGTGTCGTGTTTACTTGTCATACAGGTGCTTCTGTGGCAAATGTGAGAAGATGGCTAACTTACAGAACAACAACATAGGCCTATATTCAGTTTTTAATACAATATCTTATATTTATAAACGTGTAGTTACACACTATACAAACAATTTTTAAATTATATACACAGACATCCTACGACGACAACAACTTTAGACGCATTTGTTGTTGAATTAGCTGACAGACTGAAATGACTATTTGCTCAAAAATCATAAAATACACTTACTAGAGGTGACGTTGGATCGCAAACAGTAGATGATGATCCACACTTGAGGATTAACTTTTAAGCCACAACAACAGGATTAACCCACGAGTCCACGACAGAACACTTATGTTTCCAAGAGACATTACCGGCTGTCATTGAAACAATGGAGGATGGTGTGTACAGATTACCGAGGGCGGGGTCTAGGCCACAACCACACTGTCAATCAAACCCCTTGCTCAATTCTACGCCACAAAGAGCTGAATCTCAGAACAGCTCGTTCTTTTGAGATTCTTACAGCTCGATTTATTGAGATTGTAAAAAAAACACTTGGTGGATTTATATCATTCTAGGGTGGTTTTGCTCACACACTGCCAACACACATTTATGTTCAAACACCATGTAAAAGTGAATTTTCCATAATAGATGCCCTTTAAAGGGTACATATCATGCTTTTAAATCATACATTTTTACTTATAAATCATACATTTGTAGTCTGTATAAAGCATAACTGCAATGCTTGGGTCTGAATTCTGATTTTCTGATGTGCGTCTGTGAGCGACCCGTTTCAAAGCGGCCCCTTTAAATAAAATGGTGTTGCGTCTTTCCCCGCCCGCTCTCCAGGTCGCTGAGTTCACACTCGGTTCAACTCCCCGCGTTCGGCCATTATTGTAGTTTGATAAGAGATATACGATTATATACTATAGCTTCAAAGAACATTTTCAGTCACTCGTTAACAAAATGTCAACAACGGAAGACTTGTCCATCAAGCCTTACATATTCGAGCCAGAGCGAGCGAGTTGATAAATACGACGACGAACCTGCCAACCAACGTCTTCATATGGATGCAGGGGTATGTAACGTTAAGTTAACTATGTTGTGCTATTAGTGAAAGTTGACTATTTCTCTTGTTAAAACAAGCACACTCACAAGATAAATGACTAAGGTCCAATCTTACCACTAAAAATCTGTATTAATAATAATATAATAACTTACGTGTAGAAAAGCATCAGAAAACACAGCAGCTAAATGATAGAAGGAATTTACCCCTCATTCAGACGAAGTCAATTGGCAAATGCTTCTTTATACTGGCGGAGGTTGTTGAATGGGGATCCTTGAAGTGCTTCAGGTCACTATCCAAGAACCGAACATTTTGACTTGCCCTCTTGTAACTTCTGCATCATTGAGCTTGGACTACAAAATCGGAGCGAGAAATAATAATGGCGGATTGCTCGAAGTGTTGGGCCGGTAGTCAATGTCCTTATTTGTCAGTTCCGCTGCAAATACGGTGACGTGATAGTTCAAAAAAACGTCATAGAGAACATAAAAATCTAAACAGGTTGAAAAATATGAACCAAAACAGAATATAAAGATATAAACGAAGCACCTGAAGAGAATAATTTCATCTTTTCTGTACTCATAAACACTCCAAATATACAATAAAATGCATTTAAGGGCTAAAAAAGTGGATTTTGCATGATATGTCCCCTTTAAACATTTGACAAAATCACTCTGGATGTGTTACAAATATTCAGATTATCACTGAAGTACTGGAATAAAAGTTTATAGTTATAAATACTAATGTCTACGGAAGTGATTCAAACAGTGTAAATCGACATTTGAAAGTAATGTGACGAAATAACGTCACTGTAAGACTGTAATTACACCAGTAGGTAGACTGTAATTGAAGAGTTCAGATGCAAAAGCCTCTAAGTGCCATTTGAAATTTTCTTCTAGAATGATAATTTTTATCAAGCTTGTATATTTAAGTTCAGTGATTTCACTTAAATGGCAATGATAATTACCTATTAATTGTTATTTAAGTGAAATTACTGAACTTAAATATACAAGTTTGATAAAAATCATCATTAAAGAAGAAAATTTCAAATGGCATTTAGAGGCTTTTGCATCTGAACTCTTCAATTACACACTGTAATTACACCAGTAGGTGGCGACAAATTTGTCATTGAATTTGTCAAGACATTCAAGAGATTCATTCAAAAAGCACTGACTCTTCCAGAGATCAACGTGAAGTCTTTATAAGTGAATCATTCACTCAACCACATTTTTAAAAATACTTAATTACCAAACCAAACGTAAAACCTCTAGTAAATCACATGCTATCTTGTTAAGGGATTTAAATCAGGAAAATGATCCAAGCGAAACTCATATGAAAGTGCCACAGCACGACGTATTGGAGGCCTTTTGAGACATTAGACATTATTTGTAAGATTTCGGCTACAAATAAGCGGCAGTTCTTGTGTTCCTAAACTGATATCCAGTGTGACACTATTATGAGACTCGTTGTAGCGCTTTCATCATCTTTTAAAGTTCGCTTGAAGTCAATCCTTTTATCCCTTAAATCTCCAAAATCACACATTTAAATGTTTTTTTCATGCCTTAAAATATCTCGAATGTAAATCGACACCCTCGCCTCATTTAGAGAGCCCCGCCTCCACTCACTCACTCAGAGATCCACTGGTTGACGATCACACGTTGATCTGATTGGTTACAAGGATGTTTGTGACGTCAGAAACACCAGCGATTTCAAACCGTGTTTTTGAGACTGTCTTTGGTTCACTGCAGCTTTAAGGAGGAAATACTCAGCAATGCTGTCCACTTACACATGGTGTGTTTTAACAACGCATTCTCACCCCAAGGTGTCACCTTTGACCATGTTTCAATATTTGACGTTTTAGGCGCCCTTTAGCGTCACTTACGTGACGCGATCCTACGGCGTCATCTAACTGACGCTAAAGGAAAGCGTCTGTTAGAGGACGCGGTTAGGTTTAGGTGTGGGGTGGGGGTAGGGTACACGCGATCCTAGGGCGTCATCTAACTGACGCTAAAGGGCGCCTAAAGCGTCAGATATTGAAGCATGTCCAAATGCTTCCCAAGGCGTCAGTTAAGTGACGCCTTGGGGGTGAGAATGGGCTGGTTTTAAGGCATATTAAACACCACATACACACATAAACAACATTAAAAACTGGATTTTCACCTAACCTTTAATTCCAACGTTTTCCACTTGTGAAGTGTGTGTGTGATGAGCAATAGTGTGAATGTAGACGAGGAAGAGGACAGAAATGACGAATGCCTGCATCACAGTTTTGTTTTTCACACTTACTCTCAGTCCTTCTCTAAACGAGGAACTGTCCATGTCCTTTATCCCTCTTTCCAGCCCTTTATTGTCTCCTGAACTCTATTTTTAGGATGCGCAGTGGACTAAACCAAGAATAGAAACGTTCCTCTAGTGGATAAATGACCATCCTCCTTTCTAGACACTCATTCTGTCGGGCTAAACACTGTTCTGACAAACAGAGCTGGAACAATGTTTTAATCATCACCTTCGCACCGGTAACACGTCCACCTCATGTCCCTGATGTTCCTGCAAACACACATTGTGTCGGCGACGGAGGATCCCGAGACTTCCGCATCCATCAAGCTGACCCGGTCTCATCTGTTCATCCCTCCTGCTGTTATTTACCTCATCCCCCTCTCTCTCGCTTCCCTCCGCTTCTGTTATCACTAATGATGATGGCGACTCTTCATTGTTCTCCTGAACCCGAGTGTGTTCCTCTTCCTCTCGCGTGTCGCCGCTAATGGAGATAAGAGACGGATTGTCTACAGATCAACACGACTCTAATTGTTTTCCAGCCTCTCCTGTCGAACACACATCCATCATGAAGGTGTGTGCGACTCTAATTGTTTTCCAGCCTTTCCTGTCGAACACACATCCATCATGAAGGTGTGTGAGCCGTCCACAGCCAAACACACACTCGTACCTGAGACCGAGGGTTGCCAGATTGGAGATGTCCGAGTATCAGATACCAGGGCCCGTATCCCTAAAGATTCTGAGAATCCTCTCAGAGAGCTCCTAACTTAACTAAAAATTCCTTGCCAGGAGTTTTACCTTAGAAGTGATTCCAGAACATTTTCGGTAAACTCTGAGAAAGGAATGGATGGAAAATCCTATCTTGGTGAGGAGGTGTGGTTGACCCCGTTGCTAGGTATGAATCATCATTTCAAAAGCCGTGATTGGTTGATCCTACAAGTTTGATGAAAATGAACTTTTGGTGATAATGAGCAAAGGATGTACCCTCAAATCAATAAACATAATTATACACTCTAATCTTATGCAGACTGTAATTGTAAATAATATTTCAAATTCAAAAAAATATCTGGAAAATGAATCGTAAGCTGTAGGGGTTATAGCCTAACATTAGAATCTAAAGTTTGTGAAAAGCTCATTACACCCTGTTCAAATAATGATTAGTTTCTTATTTGCTCATATTAATATCCTAGCTGGCATATTTTGTACTTTCACTCCTATATGGACCCCATTAAAAACAAGATGGCCTACCTCAAGGGGCTGTCCTTAAAGGAACACTCCGACTTTTTGGGACTTTAGCCTATTCACCTTATACCCCAGTGTTAGATAAGTCCATACTTACCTTTTTCATCTCCGTGCGTGCTATAAGTCTGTTTGACGCACCCACCGCGAGCCTAGCTTAGCACAAAGACTGGAAGTACTTGGTTGCACTTAGCCTTCTAATCCAAATAAGTGAAAAAATAACGCAAACATTGTCCTATTTACAGGTTGCGATTTGTATAGTCGTATAGTGTCCAAAAAAAAAAATTATATGAGATACAGACATATTTTAATCGTATAAATACTGGGAACTATTCTCTGAAGGCGAAGCACTACTATTTGGGCGGAGTGAGAACCGCAGCACCTGAGACGCGCCGTTGTTTCTTCTGTCAACAAAACAAACGTGACTAACTAGCTAGTAGCTGACGTGAATGGTGATCATGGCTGATTTTGACGAAATGTCAGATGATTTTTACTTTGTCTCAAACCAAGATCCTGAACCATATCGGTTTGAGCCAGAATACACAGACGAGGAATTACAAAGTTTTGAGGCTGATAGCCAAGATGCCGAACAGACTGAGGAGGTCGAGGGGAGAATCCGAACTAACACGGACTGGTGGTGTAAATGTGGAACATGTCAACCTATGCCCACAGAAAGCGAGTGCATTTGTTGTAATGAATGGGAGCGGGTATTGCCATCAATGGCAAGTCGTGATGACAATGAAGATATTTGCGTCACTATCACGGAGGAATTCTCTGCCCTGATACACCCTGCGGTTGTCGATTTTTTTTCCCGTTGTGACAAGATAAACTGGAAGAAACGTCCCATGCCGAGTGAACCGAATGGACAGCTGTCCTCCAAGTAAGTGCATTTTGAATGATCATAATGCATACAGGTAACATTAGTATAATGCAATTGTAGTATACACGCGCAAAAACAAAATATACACACATGCCAACTGACTGTTGCCACCCTTGAAATAGTCTGTCTTGATAACCCGTACACTTGATTTACTAGTTATTCATACAATTTTTTCTGTGCTCTAAGTCAATACAGGTTGGTGTCCTACCGCATAGTGTTGGAGTGGGCCCTGAAGGGAGAAACTTTGGGTAGAAGCAATCGTAAACCATTGCCATCATGTGTGGTTGGTGCCATTCGAAGAAAATATCCTTCAGAGACTGGTGTCTATGTGGGATTTCAAGAGGCTGAGGATGCAATTGAAATGTTCTAAGTATGCATGTGTCAACACCAATCATATATAAAGTAATTAGCCTATACTACATGTCTTTATCATACACAAACCATAAACGTATGATGTATATAAGTATTACAGGAATAAAAATTACATATTTTGTTTTTGTTGGCATTACTGTATATGTTGTATAAAACTGAACAAAGTTACTGTGAGTAAAGATAACAACATTAAATATAAAAGAGCAACCTAGAAATGTCAGTATAATTGTAGTCAAGGAAATATATTATTGTTTTGTCCCTGACTACATTAGTCTGTAATACACTTTGCATATTCTAGTCATCTTGTCTGATACTTTGGCACTGGTCTATGAAGTACAAGGCCTAACATTTTGTTCTCTTTCCACAGATGTTCCATCCTTTGACCTCCTACAAGACAGCAGAGTTTTATTTCATTTTGAAAATATGTGAAACCATTGTTTTCTTTTTATTTATTGTTTTAGATTTTATACTTCAAATAAATTATTCTAACTTCTACATTTCTCATTTCTTTTTTTTCTACATGTGTCAGTATAAGAAGACTAGTTGGCCTACACAAGGCAGAAATGAGAACGAGAAATAATGAGAAATATAGCTGCGAGCAGCGATGGCGGGCCCAAGCCGGTGGCACCGCAACCCCGGTTCCTTTAGTTACCTAAATGCACCCGGGTGGCGGTGCCGAAGGCTTTGGCCCTTTTATGATTAAATGTTAAAACGGCTTGCCATACTCTGTCATTTCGACTAGTCACAATTATGTTACAGATATCTTAAATGATAATACAAACTATCCAAAATGTAATTACGAATAGACAGAAAGACGTTGTTGATATCTACAATGTTAATTCCGGACAGGCAAACTTAGCTTTTAAATGTTAAAAGGGCTTGCCATACAGGGACGTAGGCTCAGAGAGAGGCTCACCATATTCAAACCAAAATATCTGACTTCCTCTTGGTCCGAGATAATGACTATGTATTAGAAAGTTGTCCGGCTTGAGGAGTACAATGTATATAGCGATTTTTGTAACTGTAGATAAAACTAACAACCCCACTTTTGTCAAAAGGTGGCGCTATTTAGTCCTTGCACTATGCCCGTTTCTGAAACTTTGCACATGTCTACTGGCTAATAAATGTGATGTATCTGTTGAGTTTCAAGCAATTTCAATTTCAATTTGACTGTTGAAAAGAAGTGCGCCGATTAGATACTCAGGATCGGTATCGGCTCTGACACTGCCATCTTTGACGAGGCTGATTCAAATTCTATATTGTGCATATATACTATTCTATGTTAGGCACAAAGGCACAAAAACTTTCTAAAGTACCATAAAGTTTTTGTGTACTGTATTATTAGTGTTCTGAAGCTATTATGTGATATAGAAATTAATATTTAAGTCATTAAATTCAAGAACACAAACTTTTCCCTCTCTGCGCCTGTCAGTCATTCTCCATTCAGCATTCAAACAGCACGTCACATTCGGTTACAGTCAATGATGAAACGATCTTCAAGATGATTGAATGTTAATCCTATTATACTGGATCTTTAAGATAAAGGTCTAAAGGTCTATATTTTCGAATGAAGAAACTTTTTCTTGCTGGACTGTAACTTAACCGTGTTACTTTCTACCGGGTGTCGGACGCTGTCGGTTAGATCACAACACTAGAGTCAGAGCACTATAATTGTTCTTCACGCACACAGTAACTGAAATTTAAAACCTTTAAAAGAAAAGGCTCAATAAACTATTGCATAGATAGATAATGTATAATACACTGTTCATAAATATGTATTTCCTTTGTGCTTTGAACTTTTCAATACGGACTCACTGCGCTGTAACTTCATGTGGCTTCAAGCACATCATTCTCCGCTCGGGATGCACATAAGTGCTTTGTGCTGCACCGTATTGGAGCCGTAATATCATAATGCAGTGACGTAATGACAGATTATTAATTGCCTTTCAATTATATGTTGCTGCGTCATTAAACATCTGTCCTATGCATTTCAAACATTTATAGCAGCCATGGCTATATTTTTTTATGATTTTTGTTATCTTGTTTTTCATGAATGTATTTTTCAAAAATAAGAGCAATGTGTATTATCTATTATTAATATGGTTTATAATAGCATTTTTGTCATAGATTATGACAAAGTAATCATATGATCCACCAGCGAGGAACCAGCAGAACAGAGTGAACATTCTTTCTGTTTAGTTCAATCCTACTTAATAGGAATTTATTTAAAATGCTCGCTCTACTCCACACCATTAATGTCTTGTGCGGACATCCGTATTTCGACTTTCGGTTTTAAGTAAGCGATTTAAAAGCTCCCAAGTCCCAGCGGAGTCACACGTTGATTAACCGGTGGGAATATACACAATAGGCCTACCTGATATTGAACACAAGAGGGCAGTATAGCACTACGTATGACTCAGATTATTATTTTTTTATGAATTTTACAACAATTCTGGCTGTTTTTGAACGTAAACATAATTCTTAAATGAAAAAAAGGAAAAATTGGGGAAGTTATAATATTTGTATAATTTAATTTAGAAACAAATGATGTATAATTACATTTTTAGAAGATATGAGGCTTTTAGTGTTTACTTTTTTGACATTACTTTAATCTTTTGCCATAGTTGCACATGTCTACTGGCTAATAAATGTGATGTATCTGTTGAGTTTCAAGCAATTTCAAGCATGCTAAGAGTCCCAAAAGCATCAAAAAAGAATGTTAAAGTTTGATTCGTTGCCACGGCAACAGTATCAAAGATATCAAAAATTCATTCACAGGTCTACATCTGCCGTGTATTTACATTATACAGATGAAGTTTGAAGCAAATCGGTTAAAAATAAGAGAGTGGTTTCAAAGCATTTTGAAAGTGACACACTTCCTGCTGCCAGTTGGTGGCGCTATAATTTTGACTCACAATAGTCACATCCATGTGATCGGTCTCTTACAGCGAAAACACTGCTGAAGTTTCATCAAGATCAGTTAATGTATGCTGAAGTTATAACACACATCCTGTTTCATGTTTTTCGCCATAATTTCGTTTCCTCGCCACGGCCAAACCGTTCGAGATATAAAAAATCCCTTGGCACCTTTTCATCCTTAATGTCTTGACTTCACGCTGATCGAGTTTTGTCGAATTTGGTTCAGTGCTCTAGGAGCAATACTTTAAATTCCATTGCATGTGTTTTAAACACAACCCTAAATAGCCAACTTCCTGTTGGGCTGGGGTAAAAAGTAAGAGTGTGAAGTAGGCTATATATGAAACGATGAGATCTATATGTGTACCAAGTTTCATATTATTACATGCAAGTGTGTTTGATTTATGGACCAAATTTTCAGACCAAGTTTATTGACCAAGTTAATCTGATTAATAAACTAATTATATAAAACTATTGTCAATGCACTACAATTAAACTAGTTATATGTCTTTACTTATAAAAAATAAAAAAAAACTTATTTAAAAAATACCAGGCTTGAGAAATGTATTTTCTTTATGCAGGTCATACACACAGCAGTGAAATGGTTAAGCCCCCTCCCCCTGCACACACACACACACAGGCACACACACACACACACACACACAGACAGCCAAAGACAGCCAAAGACACAGAGACATGTAGGCTCAGAGTGACCATATTCAAACAAAAATATCTGAGTTTCTGTGGGTCCTAGCTAATAAGTGTAAATTAGAAAGTTGTCCGGCTCGAGGAGTACAATATACATACCAATTTTTGTAACTCTAGTTAAAACTAACAACCCCACTTTTGTCAAAAGGTGGCGCTACTGAGCCCTCACCACGCCCGTTTCTGAAACTTTGCACATGTCTACTGGCTAATAAATGTGATGTGTCTGTCGAGTTTCATGCATTTTGAAGCATGCTAAGGGTCTCAAAAGCATCCTAAAAGCATCCTAAAAGAAGGGTAAAGTTTGATGCGTCGCCACGGCAACAGTTTCAAAGATATCAAGAATCCATTCACAGGTCTACATCTGCCGTATGTTTACATTATACATATGAAGTTTGAAGCAAATCGGGTAAAAATAAAAGGGTGATATCAAAGCATTTTGAAAGTGACACACTTCCTGCTGCCAGTTGGTGGCGCTATAACTTTGACTCACAATAGTCACATCCATGTGATCGTCCTCTTACAGCGAACACACTGCTGAAGTTTCATCAAGATCAGTTAATGTATGCTGAAGTTATGACACACTTCCTGTTTCACGTTTCTCGCCATGATTTCGTTTCCTCGCCACGGCCAAACCGTTCGAGATATCAAAAATCCCCTCGCAAACTTTCATCCTCAATGTCTTGACTTCACGCTGACCGAGTTTCGTCGAATTTGGATCAAAGCTCTAGGAGGAGTATTAAAAATTCCATTGCGAGTGTTTTACGAACAACCCTAATAGCCGACTTCCTGTTGGGCTGGGGTAAAAAGTAAAGCACGAGGTATAGATGAAACGATGAGATCAACATGTGTACCGAGTTTCATATTATTACATGCAAGCGTGTTTGAGTTATGGACCAAGTGTTCGGACCCCGTTCCAGGGGGCGCTGTCTAGCCCCCCTGCCACGCCCGGGTACCATCTTCAGCCCGGCTCTGATGGCCGCGGGTTCTGACCCGTGTGCAAAGTTTCAAGAGTTTTGAGCATGTTAAGGGCCCCAAAAGTGCCCGAAAGTCGTATAATAATAATAATAATAATATAGCTGCGAGCAGCGATGGCGGGCCCAAGCCGGAGGCACCGCAACCCCGTTCCTTTAGTTACCTAAAGGCACCCGGGTGGCGGTGCCGAAGGCTTTGGCCCTTTCATGATTAAATGTTAAAACGGCTTGCCATACTCTGTCATTTCGACTAGTCACAGTTATGTTACAGATATCTTAAATGATAATACAAACTATCCAAAGTGTAACGACTAGACAGAAAGACGTTGTTGATATCTACAATGTTAATTCCGGATAGGCAAACTTAGCTTTTAAATGTTAAAAGGGCTTGCCATACAGGGACGTAGGCTCAGAGAGAGGCTCACCATATTCAGACCAAAATATCTGACTTCCTCTTGGTCCGAGCTAATGACTATGTATTAGAAAGTTGTACGGCTTGAGGAGTACAATGTATATACCGATTTTTGTAACTGTAGATAAAACTAACAACCCCACTTTTAAGTATATATATGGTGCCTTTAGTGTTATTCTGCACGACGTGCAAAAACTTAACCCCCGCTTTTTTAAGTATATATATATATATATTAGGGGTGGCACGGTACATGAAAAACACCCGAACCGTTCGGTTCGCTTGTCTCGGTTCGGAGCGCGTGTGCGTCTCACGGTTCGACGCATGCGCAATGTAACCTCGTGCACGTATGTGACGTGTGTTTTCTTTTCGCGCGACATAAACTTGTTCGACTTGGACCGGCGCTCATCAATAACATCAATCTAGCGCGATTCGGCTCCGTATGCATTCATCACTTTCGCGGTATTTGATGTCATTACCGATGGCTCTGTGCAGCGCCGGTTCAAGTTAATAAACAAGCCAGTAAAAGTGGAGTATGGAGCGCTGCAGGTCACGGCACGCGGAGAAATGGCAAGTGGGAGAGATGAGGGAGTTGGAGGATGCGCCAGCGTCGTATAAGTCTATGGTATAAGTCCGGTGTGTGGGAACATTTTGGATTTCATGTTATGATATTTTAATTTAACTACAGTGGCACTTTATGTATAGATAAGAGCTTCAGTCATACGTTTCCAAACCCTGCACTTTAATTTTAAGTGGAAAAAAGTACCCTCACATTTTGGGAATAGAAGCATTGTTGATACTGTTTTTGTGTTGAGGTTGAATTTCAATTTCACTTTATGTTTATGGCCTTTGCTATTGCTATAGCTTAATTATCTATAGGCAATGAGGTTTCATGTATATTGACATTTAAAAGACAGTGTTTAAGAGTT
This sequence comes from Pimephales promelas, assembly GCF_016745375.1. The sequence continues at coordinate 183,707 of NW_024121265.1, read as the reverse complement.
CCTCTCTTTTTCTTTTAAAAGATAGAATTTTGGTAAGAGCTACAAAAGTTAGCAGTTGATACATGAAAGTTAATTTCTTTGTGTAAATAAGATTTATGTGATAAAAATGCACAAGTTCTTGTAGAGATAGTGATACACATTCTCCTTTTTTGCCAAATAAACAAAAAGCATGTCAATTTCTTCTCTCTTGCTGTATCTAAATCTCACCTAGCTTTCCTCTGAGATAGTCCCAAAATGTGCTTAAAGTCAAAGAGTCAAATTCAGTTTGTGCATGATTGCATGAATATAATATATAAATTTTAATACTGTATCCTAAAGTGTGGATAATTAAGCTATATATCACATGCTGAAGTACATTTCTGGAGTGTTAAAGATTAAAAGAAAAAATAACAAGAACCGTACAGAACCGAAAACCGTGACCCTAAAACCGTGATACAAACCGAACCGTGGGTTTTGTGAACCGTGCCACCCCTAATATATATATATATATATATATATATATATATATATATATATATATATATATATATATATATATAGGGGTTATTCTGCACGACGTGCAAAAACTTAACCTCCGCATTGACTGTCGAAGAGAAGTGTGCAGAAGAGCTTGCATCAGTGAGGGCTTTGCAAAATTTATATACATACAAACACACACACACACACACATATATAAATGAGGTTAGTGTTTTACAATATTAAGGAAAGCAAATGTATTGAAATATAGCACATTAATTTTAAATTCATTCAGCTTCAATTACCAATTTGTAGTTTACCAATTTATCTTACTTTTATTTAAAGCAAACTATACATTTAAAAGATTAGGGTTATATGCATATTTTGTCATTTAAAAAAATACAAAATTGTTATGCAAAAAGATAAGGACTTGCAGAAAAAATCTACAGTCAGCCACACACACACACACACACACACACACACACATAAACGCAGACACCAGCAACCCCCCCCCCTCCCTCTTCCCCACACAGACACTGATAGAGACAAGATACACATCCAAACTGCAATATCTGACTTTCTTTTGGTCTGAGCTTCTTACTGTTAATTAGAAAGTTGATCGGCTTGACAAGAACAATATACGTGGCATGTTTTGTAACTGTAGGTAAAACGAGCAAAGTTAACACATTTTATGTGTCCTTTTTTAGTCATAAAATTATTTTCCTCGCCACGGCCAAACCGTTCGAGATATCAAAAATCCGTCCGGAATTGAGCATCCTCAATGTCTTGACTTCATGCACACCGAGTATGGTGGTGATTGGTAAACACATGCGTTGTAATTTGATGTATTTCTCCTAGGAGATTTATTCAAACAACACATAATTCCCAACTTCCATTTGAACTGTCTTAAAACTTAGAGCAGAGATGGGCGCAGGTCACGCAAGTCTCAAGTAAGTCTCAAGTCTTAACCGTCAAGTCTCAAGTAAGTCCCAAGTATTTTTTTGGGGGGGGGGGGGGCAAGTCAAGTCAAGTCACAGGCTATGTCAAGTCAAGTCAAGTCTTGTAGTAGGTTAAGTCAAGTGCAAGTCAAGTCACCTTATTATTTTAATTTTACATGCAGAATCTGATCTTAATAAAATGAAAAGACAAGATAAGTATTTGCCAGTAAATTACAATAATTTGCATTGTAAATACTCATGTTCAGTAAAATACACCATGGAATCAAACAAAATTGTAACTTCATAAAATTATTTATTTTTACTTCTGCCAACAGTGTGTTTGAAATGTTTTAAATTTTCAACATTGAGTCCATAAAACAAATAACAGCTTAACATCCTACAGACTCTCTGAACACCTTCCTCTCTCTCAAACACAGTTTACAAACAATATTAAACTTTGTTACATTTCTCCTCTCTCTCTCTCTCTCTCTCTCTCTCTCTCTCTCTCTCTCTCTCTCTCTCTCTCTCTCTCTCTCTCTCTCACACACACACACACACACAGTGGCGGTTCTAGACCATTTCAACTGGGGGGGCCAAGCTGGGGCCAGTTGTACTGTTAGAGGGGCCAGTTACATTTAGACCTTATCATTTTCTGCACTGCACTGAAGGCATAAATAAGCAAAATACCATGTTTATAATTATCCAACAATTTGCATTTCCATTATATTTTTACATTTGCATTACATATATCAGTCTGTATTTGAATTTCCATTTTATTTTTTTACATACAGTATGTATTTTTTTTTACGATTTTTGTGGGTTTTTTTTTTTTTTTTTTTTGCAAAAAGATCAGCAAATTATCCTCTAAACTGGCCTTTTTAGGGGGCTTTCCTCTCAGGGTGAATGAGCTTTTTTATAATTGTTTTTTTCCTGACATCTTTGAAAGACAGACGCAATAATTAATGCATCCTTGGCCAGGATATAATTATAAAATATGACATGATTTTAAAAGTGACCTATAAAATTGACTATGCAATACACTTTAATTTATCTAGTGCTAATAAAATTATTAAGCCTATTTGGAGAGAGAGATGTTTTAAAATCGACTATGCATTACACTTTAATTTATCTAGTGCTAATAAAATTATTAAGCCTATTTGGAGAGAGAGATGTTTATAATGTGACAATATGTCAGTCATCGTGATTCGTGTAATAAGATGACTAGGCCTAGACTACTTGTTCTGAGCAGGTGTTGTCAGTGAACAGGCTGTAAAACTGTTGTCTAAGTTACAGACTGATACTAATTAAATGGGAAACGAATCGATTACCTAACGTAACCTCGGTTCTCTCTAGATGAGGGAACGAGCATTGCGTAAGCTAGCTTACGCTACGGGAAAGATTCATCTTACATCAGTCAAGTTGTCATAGTTTTTGTCAAACAAGTTGTGAATTTGTTGTAACATTAAAACAGGAGATCATGACTTACTCCGTGCTCCAAGTGATGTTCGGAGCTCCAGTGATTAGTTTCATCTGTGGGACGGGTGAAGAAACTTTCGGAAGATGTTGTAACAGAATCATATGAACAATTCCAGGATATGCTTTTTTTCATTGGTTGTTGCGTTAAATTTTACCCAGATACAATAGTGCCCTTTTCTGATTGGCTATTAAGTAGCACTTCTCTTTTTTTGATTGGCTGATGCGTAGCAGGGTCGACTGCTGAACTCCAGGCGAGACGCGCTTGATTCTCACGTGAGAGCGGCGCGGCCAGAGAAATTGCGTATATTAAATATATTATTAATAGTTTTTCCGCATGAGAAATACAATGTGTGACGGGAGTGTGAGACAAAAGACTGAAACGAGTGACTGTCATGCTCAATGCGTGACACACTATAAAAAAAATATTTCACACTGACTCCACATTTAGGGGGGCCACAAGGGGGTCCAAGCTTGTTGTCGCAGGGGCACTGGCCCCCCCAGGCCCCCGCCTAGAACCGCCACTGCTCACACACACACACACACACACACACTTTCTCTCTCTCTCAATAAGCAAAAACATGACTGCTAAAGGTTGTATCAGCGATGGCGGGGTAACATCACTTAACATCACGAGTGATATTCCCTTAGGCCACGCCCCCTTGTCTCCCCAAAGTATTATAAGCAATCATGCGCATCCCGTGTGCAGAATGATGCACTTGAAGCAACACCAAGTCACAGCACGCAACGCTTCACATTGAAAAGAACATAGCGAAGGGATGGTATCTATAATCTATGCTTAGTAGGGCTGCACGATTTGGGAAAATGTCATATTGCCATTATTGAGCCAATATTGCAATTGCGATTTGCGACTCCGATATAATAAAATGGTTTCATGAGTCCAACTTGCTTGGTTCTAAAGTAAAATGCACACACAGATTAATGTTTATTTCTCAACTCAAACTAAAAACAACAACAACAATAAATGATTGATAACACCTATAATGATCAATAAACCATCAACCAAACCAACATTACAGTGATTCCATCAATTGAAAGCCATCAACTTTTAAAAAAATTATTAGGCTTAAAAAAATATATATAACAGCTTTTAAATTAAGTGAACTTCAAACAATCCCCACATAAACCCATAATAAAAAACATATTTACCTGTGCCCTTCCTGTCTTAACAGGTACAGAAATTGAATAAAGTTATCAAACAGTCTGCGCTGCCTGAATCATAAATTATATATATATAATAATCCTTATTAAAGCTACAAAAGTTCTTTACTCAAGATCAGTGAGTAATTTTCTAATTTCCCTTTGTTCTTTTAACTTTACTGAAAGAACGCTTTATTCGCTGCTGGCCCTTTAAGAGCACCCGTTGCCGAGACGCGGATCTCACACGCGCCTCATAGCACAACTCTTTTCATCCATAGACTTTTCTTATGTTATGAAGATACTAGACAAAACCACATTTTGGCATAATTGTGTGTGCTATTGTTCGTTCAAGCTCGAAAGAGAACTGTTTATTCTGGGCTGGCACACGGTCAGTGCATGCGCATTATGCGTATCATCTAATCTAGGGCACTCACAGGCAGCTTTTCACTTCTTGTCGTGCAAAATGCGAAAAGGCATTTGAACCAATAAGAGGGGGATCTTGTAACACTAGTCAAAGGATGACAAAAAAGAAGAGATGCTGCGCTAATAGCCCTACTTTGTTTATTTCATATAAAATCGCGGCATTTTGCGTTATATAATTGCATAGGTTTGAGATCGCTATTACGACTGCGATATAATTAATCGTGCAGCACTAATGCTTAGTGTATTCTAAAGGGCAATAAACTCCACTCCAGCAAGATAGTCATTTTATGCAAATCATAGACCTTTATGCCTTATCTACAAATAAAGTATAATATTGGGAACATTGATCTTGAAGAGAGTGTCGTCGTGTTACTGTCGCAACCGAACGCGACGCGCTAATGCTGATGCATGGAGAATGACTGAGGCGAGATGACTTTCCGTTAACTTTAACTTAGAGACTAAAATATTAATTTTACCACACATTAAGCTATTGAATGACTTTAGAAGTCTTGGAATATAGTGTGAAAACTTGATTGTGCTTTACAGTTTTTTATGCCTTTAGTGGGGCTTAATAACACAATATGCAGAATGTCGGACGTCACTTATAGGCTAAACTGTTTTTATAGATAAAACTATTTACATTCGGCAGTCATGAAAACAAATCTCAGATAACGGTTGACTAGGTAACAATGTGTAATTTTGCGCCGGAGTTCTCCTTTAACTTACATTAGCTAGCTAACTACGAACGAGCTAACCAGATAACATTAACAAATTGACAAGCACTTACTGGGCAGAATATGGCTCTTCAAATGAAGGACGAAATTGGAGGTTGTCATCTGACTGTCCGCGATCTTAACGTTGCATGTCTTGCAAAGCGCTGTTCTTTTGCCATCTTGTTGTAAGAAATTCTTGAATCCAAAAGCGACGACGACCCTCGTTATCCCTCCGGCTGACATGTTGATGTGATCTGATGTAAGTGGGCGTGGTGTGCGCGTAAGGTATGAGAGGGCATGACTGATGATCTCTGATCCAGTCATGACAGCGCTATTCTCAGCCTGCGCTCCAGCTGGATCAACTTTATTTTTTTTTTTACATAATTTATATATTTTATATTCAAACTGAAAACATGATGTGATTAACACTCAAGTCATATTATTACATGCAAGTGTGTTTGATTTATGGACCAAATTTTCAGATCAAGTTTATGGACCAAGTTAATTTAATTAATAAACTAATTATATAAAACTATTAATGCACTGGTTATATGCCTTTACTTATAAAAAATAAAAAACTTATTTAAAAAAATACCAGGCTTAAGGCATTTATTTTTTATGCAGGCCATACACACAGGAGTGAAATGGTTAAGACCCCTCCCCCTACAAACACACACACATACACAGACAGGCAAAGTCAGAGAGCAAGACTCAGATTGAGCAAGACCACATTCAAACAAACATATCTGACTTTCTGTGGGTCCTAGCTAATGAGTGTCAATTAGAAAGTTGTCCGGCTCGAGGAGTACAATATACATACCGATTTTTGTAACTGTAGATAAAACTAACAACCCCACTTTTGTCAAAAGGTGGCGCTACTGAGCCCTCACCACGCCCGTTTCTGAAACTTTGCACGTGTCTACTGGCTAATAAATGTGATGTGTCTGTCGAGTTTCATGCAATTTCAAGCATGCTAAGGGTCTCAAAAGCATCCTAAAAGAATGGTAACGTTTGATGCGTCGCCACGGCAACAGTTTCAAAGATATCAAGAATCCATTCACAGGTCTACATCTGCCGTATGTTTACATTATACAGATGACGTTTGAAGCAAATCGGGTAAAAATAAAAGGGTGATATCAAAGCATTTTGAAAGTGACACACTTCCTGCTGCCAGTTGGTGGCGCTATAACTTTGACTCACAATAGTCACATCCATGTGATCGTCCTCTTACAGCGAACACACTGCTGAAGTTTCATCAAGATCAGTTAATGTATGCTGAAGTTATAACACACTTCCTGGTTCACGTTTCTCGCCATGATTTCGTTTCCTCGCCACGGCCAAACCGTTCGAGATATCAAAAATCCCCTCGCAAACTTTCATCCTCAATGTCTTGACTTCATGCTGACCGAGTTTTGTCGAATATGGATCAAAGCTCTAGGAGGAGTATTTAACATTCCATTGCGAGCGTTTTACAAACAAACCTCAATAGCCGACTTCCTGTTGGGCTGGGGTAAAAAGTAAAAGCGCGAGGTATAGATGAAACTATGAGATCAACATGTGCACAGAGTTTCATATTATTACATACAAACGTGTTTGAGTTATGGACCAAGTGTTCGGACCCCGTTCCAGGGGGCGCTGACGAGCCGCCCTGCCACGCCCGGGTACCAGCTTCAGCCCGGCTCTGATGGCCGCGGGTTCTGACCCATGTGCAAAGTTTCAAGAGTTTTCGAGCACGTTAAGGGCCCCAAAAATGCCCAAAAGGTTACAAAATAATAATAATAAATAATCCTTAGGAAAACAATAGGGCCTTCGCCCTTTCAGGGCTTGGGCCCTAAATAATCGTTAGGAAAACAATAGGGCCTTCGCCCTTTCAGGGCTTGGGCCCTAAATATTCTTATTTATTTTACAATTGCTGTACCACAATAACCAAAAACTATATACAAGAATAACAAAAAGGCACTTTGGGTGGCAGTGGTGACATAGTGAAAAGCAGGACTAAAGAATGATAGGTGGGTGGGGTGGGTGTCCCTTTATTTATTTATAACCATCTCAGATACCATTATGAGTCTGAACCTGTGAATCTTGATGTGTGTCCGGCAATGACATCCTCCTTCCTGGGTTTTGAAACTGTGGCGATGTTAGCAGCCAAACGTGGAACTTTGACATGCGATAAGGGGTCTTGGTATTTCACCGTTGGATCCAGCCTTCTCTGAATGACTGCGTCCATCAATTCATTCCTGAAAGTCTGTGTAGTTTCCTGGTAGACTGGTCGGGCAATCCATTGTTTGGATTGTTTTTGGAATATCACATTGTGTCTTTGGAGTCCTGAAATGAAAATCAACATGATTGAGGAGTTTGGTCTGTTAGGAGTGTGTTCAGAAGGTTAAATAATAACTAAATAAAAATTAAAAAAATGTTATAATATTTGCCAGTTATAACAGCAAAAGTGTTGATTTGTAAATTATAAATATGTTCTATTATATTTTTAGGTGAAACATTACGTACAAATCAATACTGACATGTGTATGGCTGCAAAATTTGAAATATCCGGAGGATATATTGTTTTATTTATAATATGATATATGTTTAGAACTAACCAGACGCTGTTTTTGCTTGTTCACGTTGTGTTTCGTGGTTCTCGTTATGGTCCATGACTGCCAACATTGTTCGTGCTTGCATTGATGCATATTCAAAGTGCAATCTTTTGGGACAGTATTTTAGAAGAACATTATGGTAGACTTCAAGTTGTCCTAGTGAAAGAGAAATAAAGACAGTACAAAATACAAAACACTTTATAAACTATACATGGAACAATGCTTACAAGTAGTATGAATGATCTGTTGAATATTGGGAGTTATTTTATTTTCATTATCGTCTGAGGTGCAATATTACTTTCTAAAATAATGTAAAAATGTTTCACATAAAAGGTTCCCACAGAAACTAAAATCTATGGAGGCAATCCAATAGCTGTGAAATCTTTGATAAACATACCGGTGTGTTTGAACAGTGCCATTTGTTCCAGGTCTTTCAGGAGGCGTGCATTCATCACCACTTCATAAAGGGCATTGTAGGCAGGGGAGTCTTCGCCAACCATTTCTTCCTCCTTTGCTCGTTCGCTGGCAGTTCAGTGTGGTAGCATGTATGTTCCTTGCCATCTTCTTCCCAGCGATGGACCCCGCAGATATGATGGAGAATTGACTTCCATCGTCTCAACAATTCCTGTAAAAATACAGACGGAAAAAATAATTTGAACCAAAATGTGACCTAATTAATAACTTCTATGTCCAAAGGTGATGTATGCACGCCAGTAGTCAAAATACACTGTGCACTATAACCGGTATAAATATGCATATGAGAAATAAATTAGACTTTGCCTTTGCAATATGTCTGTGTGTATAAAATGTATGATTGTGCACCTTTGAATCTCCTTTAGATGAGCTACAGCTCCACCACATGTGATTGATCACACTCTTTATCCAAGGAGCAAGGGCCATACAGTTCTTGCGATTGGATGCCAAAACCAATTTTCTTTTAATTCCTGAATTAAAATAAGGAAAAGCTTTATAATAATAGTACACTTCAGAAAACACAGAGATACACAGAGAGTAAACCCAGACAGCACAGCCGAAGTATCAGGAGTTGTGAACAAGCTTACAATAACAAAATAGACTAACCTTTTCCAGTATGCCATGGATCAAATTGGTGTTCTATATTTGGAAAATCCTCCCTCATTATTTTCCTGATAGAGGGATGTCGGTCAGTTGTGACAACTTTTACATTGATTCCTTCATCTAGGAGCTTTTCTAATCCTTTCTTGAAACCGATTGGCTCCATGGCAACAGAACTTTTGGCCTGGGTCACCTAGAGGGAAAAAGTATAAGACGTTTGAGAACAGTGACTGAGTTTTCGTATATATTATTCTATTTATCATTAAAAAAAATTACCTGAATCAAGTCAAATGTTACAATTTGATTGGTGGAGTCATCCATGAAGGAATACGTTGTGTATTTTGCAGGAATGGCCTGGGCTATCACTTCTCCCATCTCCACAGATCTGTACTCCCTCACCATCCAGGGTCTGGCAGATGAGTCTTGCTCTTATAGTGTCCTCCTGCTTCTTGTATTTTTCAGCAATAACTGGAATCAGGTAGCTGGACTGTATACTGTAGTAGGTAGATTTATGGGGCAGCTGAATGTTCAAAAGCTCTGCCCACTCAGCAATGTCTGTGTAGGTAGCACCGGTGAAGAGTGTTGCTGCTGCTGATAGCAGGTTGTTCTCCGCCATTCCACGAACACTTGGGCATGATTCCCAATCTCCGGTGTGTCCACTGTTACATTTCCATATTACTCTGATCCTTGTGCCAGATTTTTTCACAATTTGGTTCAAATCACACATTTCAGATCCACAAACAGTGCATTTTTTAAAGAGTTCCATGAGTTTAGACTCATTTACCAGCCACTTTCTCTCTTTCCATCCTCTATGTTGTCCAGGAATGCTTTCAGTGCTTCCTGTGGTAGAGGTGGAGGGGCTTGTGTCAGGGACAAAACTGGAGTCAGCAGGATCCACGGCTGGTTCAGAGGCAGGTTCTGAGGCCATGCTGATATCCAAGGCTGATGTTGCTGAACTGATATCCATTTCAGAATAATCAATTTGTTGTGTTTCCTGTTGACGACAAAACAACATGTAAAATTTTATTTTCTCTTGGCACCTTTAGAAGCATACATCTGGGTTTGGAACGTGTTGGTTTTCATTTGAAAATTGATTTTCAATATTCAATTATTTGACTGTTATCTTTGGCATTTCATTGTGATCAAGATAAGTGTCAGCTGAATTATCAAAATGCATCTAAATTGATTTTTTTTTTCAATAATATTTTTTAGCTATCATGAATAGAGAACCTGGCTTGCTACTTACATCAAAGATAAGACTTTTTTTTGGCCTGCAGGTAGGCATCATTATGGACGATGAAGCAGTGTCCTATAAAGTAAATATAGAATTTGTTACATTTATCACACAGAACGTATAACACCATTCAATGATAAATTATTAATTATCCTACCAATTGACGTGTCCAACTGGGTGCCAAGGCAATCAATGCCTTTGTCCCTGTAGCTGTCTGAGCAGGACTTTTGAGCTGCAAAGGTAGTGGGGCTTTGAACTCTGCAGTAGGTACAGTACAGGTTTTTCTGGGTGTGGAGTGTGGTACACCTGCAAACAGGCTGGAAACATCCTCAAATTCCAGTTGATCCAGCTGCAGGTTACTCAGCTCATCCTAATTAATATATATCACAGAACACAAAATAATAAATTATTATTACAGGAATCAATATACATCTAAAATGAAATTTATTACAGCGTAACCAAATGTATTCAACAGTGTCTAATACAGTAATGGCAGATAGGCTAGAATATGACAATATATTCACAATAGGCTCAATAGGCAATGACTCAATATTCACAATAGGCTAGAATAAGGGAAAAGTAATAGCACAAGGCAAATTGTTTTTGCACAATGAACCCACAGACAGTAGCCTACCCGTGCTAGACAATATGACTATTTCTAAAAGAAAATAAAAAATAGAAAAAAAAATCCCTCCCCGATAAGATTCATTAGCAAGGTGTATGCTACTAACTACATGTGTTTACCTCTAGCTCCGTTCTAGTTTTACCTGGGCGACAGAGCGCGTTCTAAACAACATTACAGGGAATATGGAGCGCGTAAACAACTGCAGTATAGTAGTTTGCACCCTAATCATATAGTAGTGTCACTAGCATTACAATAGTTCTAAGTTAGCTAATGGCACTGTTACAGTAACGTTAGGCAAAACATCTAAAATATAACGGAACGGCTACTTACCGCAGCACTTTGTCCTGTAAGTGATTTTGATGGGACGGCCATGTCCTTCAGCACACGTTTCATGGTTCTTGTGGCAAATTGCATTTTTTCAATATAGTCGTCGTCATTAAAATGTACAGAGCAAACATAATGTCCCTTGATACTCTCTTTTGGTGTGTTAGGGTCAATATTCAGAGCAATTAGCCATGTTTTCATCCGGTCAGCGTTTCTAGTTGGTATTCTGTGAAACATCATGGTATTACCTGGTCTCCCCTGTTTATTGTCGCAGCTCTTTACACTGCAGCGAAAACCCATGATTGTAAAACACGCTTTTACTATTTATAAATTGATGAGTCTGTATCTCAAACTCTGAACGAACTTTCCGCTCCTCCTCACCACAGCGCGTCTCAGGGGGACATTCTAAAACGCTTAAAGAGCATATTGCAGGTAAAAAAAAAATCGAAATTAATATATAAGCTTGTATGAAAATACCATATGAAAAGTAAATGCAGGATTTAAAACGTTTTAAAACGACATAAGGGCACTAATTTAGTAGATAAAGTGAGCGTTTCTTGGACTGCTTGTAAAAACGGCTTTTTTTTCAACAGCGCGTCATTTTACGTCATGCTAGGGAGCCGCCACCCGCCCTCGGTTCAGTGCAGAGTAGGTTGGTATTCAGTGAGAGCGGTCGTAAGTAAGTTTGTTTTCGGTAGTTATTGTATTTTAATTTATCATCGTCATGGTAAATTATTGTGTTTGTGGAGGTTGCAAAAACTCCGGCCTGTCAGGACATCGAGTCCACAGATTTCCTGACAAGAAGAAGGACGGTGCTGTCTTTCGTGCCTGGGTGAGGTTTGTGCAGGTGAAGATGTCTTATGTCTCATGTCTTATGTGTACACAACGAATTCAGTTAGCCTTACCACCAATAATAATAAGCAAGGCGTAATCTTTCTAATTCTGTCTATTTGATCACGAAATTCAAACAATAAATGGTGTTTTGGCTCTCTTTGATGTGGCGTGACAGATCGCTGTACTAGATCCTCATTTCATGCGGCAGCGCAGAGCACGAGTAAACGCAATCATCTCTTCCTCAGTTACAGAATAAAAATGAATAGACACCTGAAGGTATGTTGACTTGAAAGATGCAGTTAACTTACTGAAAGGCATCATAACTCGTGTAATCGCTCAATCACTGTTTCAGCAGCGGAAAGACGTCTATAAAACAGCTTAGCTTGTCACTAGCATAATATTTACCTCAACAGGCAAGTGATTCAGTGTCCGCAACTTGTTGGTTCCTATAAATGAACTCTTGCACTAAATAAATGCACTATATTAGCCTATATATTATATTTTAACTAACCTGTTAATCTTGATAATTTATTGTATATTTAAAATATCTTTCATGAAAATGACAGCAACTGTGTAAATTATTGTATTTCAATAACAAATTTGCACAAGTTAATGCAAAAACTGCCTTACATTCTGTTTACATGTTTTCATACGTGTTGTGTGTTGATTATTATATCTTAAAAATAAATAGCATCTGAATTTAGGCTAGAAGTCTAGGCTATGTTGTCAACCTTTTCATCTTATAGTAAAGTGCGGCTCCCATATAATTATACAGCATAGCAAATTTTCTTTAATCCTTGCAAAACGTTTAATTGTAATTTAATTAATTTTAAGACAAAGATACAATATTTTCATTAAACCACTGTTTAAAAAAAACAACAACAACAACTAAAAAACAAAAAAATAAATTTTAGCTTTCTAAACCGAACCGAGACGTCAAAACCATGGAAAAACCGTACTGTAAGTTTTGATAATCGTTACACCCCTAGTTCCTAAATATTAAGTCAGACCACGAGTTGGCAAATGAATGTGAATATATTTCTCCTAGCATATGCATCAGCCCTCATGGAGTCTCTGAGAGAGGAATACTCTAGGTCACCACAGGCTCTACGAGAACGCAGTGCAGTTTTGTCTTCCTCTACACCTGCTCCCCTTTCCAGATCCCACCAGAGGATCAACAAGGATGAGGCTGTTGGCGTGTATCTATCACAGCATTCACGATTTAACACGTTAATTACACCTTAGTATGATACCTGAGAGATTATTAAATTGTATATATGATAATAAAAAAGTTTTATAGAGACAATTTGTGATTGTTTATTTTCTATTGATTGTCAACAAAATTGGGCCATTCAAAACCTTTATAAAGTCCTCCTTCCTCTGGAAACTGCCCTCTAATGGCTGACACAACACATGCAGGTAAGGGCTTCCTGATGTGCCTGCCCAGAATCCCATAGGCCCAGCGGACAACCTGCCTGTATGCAGTGTAGCGGTATTGCCTGAAGATATGGACAAAAAATCAATATTGATCATCTTATACCAATGGTAGTCATGCCCTAAATAGAGGCAACTTGTAATTGAAAAAAAAAAAAATACTTGTATCAATAGATTGTTTAAATATTCGAATCTTTAAGTTTGTTAATGTTATAACCCAGGTGAAAAATATGTATTAAAAATGTACTTGAGTATGTTTTTAGTACAATAAAAAAAAATACTCAAGTACAGTTACTTTTTATACATTTAATAGTACATCTACCCTAAACATACTCATGTCTGCTGGCCTGGAGAGGTCCATGGTCCTGTCTGAAGTGCATATAGGCTATCTGTAGCACATATGGGTTCAAACAGCAAGCCTCAAAGCCTGGGTGCAGAGTCAGACACTGCACATCAAGTCTGGGGGTGACATTTTCCACTAAAGCCCAGTATGCATCCACCTCCCTGCAGCACTGACTTTCCTCAGCTGAGAACATTGCCTCGCATTTCCCACACAAGCACCTATGGAACAAAAACGTCTATCAGGAAAAAATATATATCTCTCTTGATGAGAAACTGTTAAGTTATCATGTAACGTTAGTCGGATAGGAGCATGACATACGCCTGATAAAAGCCTATTAGTTTCTGTTTTGGTACTTTCCAATAATCCTAGATGACCAATAAAAGCTTTGCTAACTAATATATGATTGTAATAATCAATATTATGAGCACAGTGTATATCATTAGCGATTGTGAATTTAGCTAAGCTAACACTATTCTCTCTCACCAAGACACCTGTCCTGTTCTCCACCGGTTCTCCTCACACCACAACTCAATTTGTCTCCTCTGACCGTTCTGTCTAACATTAATCCTGGCCTGTTCCTGATCTCTTGGCAGCATAGCAGGCTCATAATTGTACGGCTGTGGTCCGTCATACGAGTAAATATGAACAATTTCTTCAGCGTCTGAAATATCACCGCGATCCATTGTTTTGCGGTTTGAATCAGCCACTGGCGGCTGGCGCTCTCCCGCTAGTTACGTCACGCCCGCCACGCCCATTTTCAGATGCGGAAGTAAAATTTTCTCACAAAAACGACTCTAGAAACTTCTGTAGCATATTTGTACGAATATTTTAAAGAAAATCTAGTTCCTACATTATTTTTCTATACATTGACTCGTTGGGTCCTCTAACCTGCAATATGCCCTTTAACGTGAAAAACGCTTAACGTGGCTTACTGTACTAAGACAGTGATATTAAAAGACCAAATTCAGTACACATCATATTAATAAACCATACTATGTATAAAAAAATAAGATGAGTCCAGAATATCAACACAACGCGATTAATAACACGTTAAGCATTTTCTTCCCATACAAAACCGTTATGAGAAAACGCTTAACGTGGCTTACTGTACCAAGACACCCTACAAACAAGGGACGTCCCCCGGACTTTTCAAACGTCCCCTTAGGTCCGCATTAGGTCCGCTTTGTAACGTTCCCTAGCGGACGTTCGGAGGACGTCCGCACTTGGTCCCCTTTGTAACGTTCGCTGACGGACATTCCGATGACGTTCGCATTTGGTCCCCTTTGTAACGTTCGCGGACGGACATTCCGATGACGTTCGCATTTGGTCCCCTTTGTAACGTTCGCGGACGGACATTCCGATGACGTTCGCATTTGGTCCGCTTTGCCACGTTAAGCATTTTCTCATGACGGTTTCAATGGGAAGAAAATGCTTAATGTGTTATTAATCGCGTTGCGTTGATATCTTGGACTCATCTTATTTTTTTATACATAGTATGGTTTATTAATATGATGTGTACTGAATTTGGTCTTTTAATATCACTGTCTTGGTACAGTAAGCCACGTTAAGCATTTTCTCATGACGGTTTCAATGGGAAGAAAATGCTTAACGTGTTGCGCTAATCGCGTTGCGTTGATATCTTGGACTCATCTTATTTTTTTATACATAGTATGGTTTATTAATATGATGTGTACTGAATTTGGTCTTTTAATATCACTGTCTTAGTACAGTAAGCCACGTTAAGCGTTTTCTCATAACGGTTTTGTATGGGAAGAAAATGCTTAACGTGTTATTAATCGCGTTACGTTGATATCTTGGACTCATCTTATTTTTTTATACATAGTATGGTTTATTAATATGATGTGTACTGAATTTGGTCTTTTAATATCACTGTCTTGGTACAGTAAGCCACGTTAAGCGTTTTCTCATAACGGTTTTGTATGGGAAGAAAATGCTTAACGTGTTATTAATCGTGTTGCGTTGATATCCTGGACTCATCTTATTTTTTTATACATAGTATGGTTTATTAATATGATGTGTACTGAATTTGGTCTTTTAATATCACTGTCTTGGTACAGTAAGCCACGTTAAGCGTTTTCTCATAACGGTTTTGTATGGGAAGAAAATGCTTAACGTGTTATTAATCGCGTTGTGTTGATATTCTGGACTCATCTTATTTTTTTATACATAGTATGGTTTATTAATATGATGTGTACTGAATTTGGTCTTTTAATATCACTGTCTT
This sequence comes from Pimephales promelas, assembly GCF_016745375.1. The sequence continues at coordinate 167,836 of NW_024121265.1, read as the reverse complement.
GGTACAGTAAGCCACGTTAAGCGTTTTCTCATAACGGTTTTGTATGGGAAGAAAATGCTTAACGTGTTATTAATCGTGTTGCGTTGATATCCTGGACTCATCTTATTTTTTTATACATAGTATGGTTTATTAATATGATGTGTACTGAATTTGGTCTTTTAATATCACTGTCTTGGTATACAGTAAGCCACGTTAAGCGTTTTCTCATAACGGTTTTGTATGGGAAGAAAATGCTTAACGTGTTATTAATCGCGTTACGTTGATATCTTGGACTCATCTTATTTTTTTATACATAGTATGGTTTATTAATATGATGTGTACTGAATTTGGTCTTTTAATATCACTGTCTTGGTACAGTAAGCCACGTTAAGCGTTTTCTCATGATGGTTTCAATGGGAAGAAAATGCTTAACGTGTTATTAATCGCGTTGTGTTGATATCTTGGACTCATCTTATTTTTTTATACATAGTATGGTTTATTAATATGATGTGTACTGAATTTGGTCTTTTAATATCACTGTCTTGGTACAGTAAGCCACGTTAAGCGTTTTCTCATAACGGTTTTGTATGGGAAGAAAATGCTTAACGTGTTATTAATCGTGTTGCGTTGATATCCTGGACTCATCTTATTTTTTTATACATAGTATGGTTTATTAATATGATGTGTACTGAATTTGGTCTTTTAATATCACTGTCTTGGTACAGTAAGCCACGTTAAGCGTTTTCTCATAACGGTTTTGTATGGGAAGAAAATGCTTAACGTGTTATTAATCGCGTTGTGTTGATATTCTGGACTCATCTTATTTTTTTATACATAGTATGGTTTATTAATATGATGTGTACTGAATTTGGTCTTTTAATATCACTGTCTTAGTACAGTAAGCCACGTTAAGCGTTTTTCACGTTAAGCGTTTTAGAATGTCCCGTCTCAGGTGCTGCGGTTCTCACTCCGCCCAAATAGTAGTGCTTCGCCTTCAGAGAATAGTTCCCAGTATTTATACGATTAAAATATGTCTGTATCTCATATACATTTTTTTTTGGACACTATATGACTATACAAATCGCAACCTGTAAATAGGAAAATGTTTGCGTTATTTTTTCACTTATTTGGATTAGAAGGCTAAGTGCAACCAAGTACATCCAGTCTTTGTGCTAAGCTAGGCTCGCGGTGGGTGCGTCAAACAGACTTATAGCACGCACGGAGATGAAAAAGGTAAGTATGGACTTATCTAACACTGGGGTATAAGGTGAATAGGCTAAAGTCCCAAAAAGTCGGAGTGTTCCTTTAATGAAGTAGAAATTGTAACGTTACAACTTAGTGTGGTCTTAACGAGGGTAACACGACTCAGCTTTTATTAATGTCTGTGATTGCTGGCTAGTCTATTTATGAAGGCTTGTTAACAAATATCCTACCAACACAGAAGATGCTTTTAAGCGCTAGGAATCTTGAAGAATAGCTTTTATATTAACTGGATTTTTGTGTAACTTTTAGGGGAAATTCTAAGAAAACGTCATGACTCATGAGCCACTTTTTGCACAAAAATTATTTAGGGATACAGGCCCAGAACCCTAAAATTATTGTATTTGGAGGAACATTATCGCCCAAGTACGGTGTGTCGTTTGAATTTAAACGATTCTGATTCCTGATTCGATTCTGCTTATCGATTACTAATTTCGATTCTAATAAGGAAATAACTTAGTAACTTTTGATCAATTTTATCCATCCTTGCTTAAATATTTGTTTTATTTTGTTTAGACAAATATATCATTAATCTAGCCAATATTTATTTCATCAGGTCATATTCATCAATTCATTAATTTTACTAAAATTACTAACTTTTGATCACATCTATTTTTCCCCCAAAAAATGTTTATGATGAAAGTGTGCACAATTAAAACTTTAGTTCATTTTCTATATTACTTATTTATATAAAACCACATAAAATACACTTCAGTAATCAGTCCATTCTTATCTTGTGAGATCAAATCTGTGTGTTTGTCTAATGATATTTTCACACGGCTCCAAATTATGAATGCTGAACATCCGATAATAACACATTATGTATGAATTATGATGGTGTCGCTAGGGAAGAGCGGGTTTCCATGAGATGATGTTCAGGTGTGATTAACCCCTCCACTGCTGTATTTAAGTGGACGGACCGAGAGTGAGAGTGTTGAGGAATTACCCAGAAACCCTGCTGGTCAACGCTTTCTCATGATTAGTCATTGTTGATCTTTAATGAGCCCAATTTGCTCATTGTAAAAAGAAATGTAATTCGCTTTATTTACATGCGTACAGTGCTGTATGGGTTACTGAATACTGCAACAAAGCTATAATTTCTATATGTCATAATCATTTGTAAGTATTCATTTACTTTAATGAGCTCATTGTATCTGCATTACATTACTACATTGTTTACTTTCATTCTTTTTTCGCTAACTCTGATTTTGTATATGTACACTACTGAAATACATAACTTATCTCTGATAACAGTCACTGAACTGTAATATGATACACTTTCTGTGAAGCTGTTCTGAAATGATGTGTTTTGTAAATAGTGTGACTGGAGGATCTGCTTGCGTTCTCCTCTCCACGTTACGCTCGTCCTCGCTCTGCCCTTGGTGTAATTATGATGAGGCAGATTTATGATTTATGTCCGTCTCTCAGTGTCGTAAATTACCTCATATCAATTCAGCAGACTTATTCCCTCACTCACTTTGATACCTTTATTCATACGCTGGCCAATTAGCATTTTAGCCACTCCCCCTTCAGCCCACTTATGACATCACCTTGTGTGTGTGTGTGTGTGTGTGTGCGTGTGTGAGACACTCCTCACGATGGGAGACTTAAGGGGATTCAACCTATTATTGTTGCTGCGTTGCATCAGAAACAAAAGGCTGAAGCTGATGAAGGGTAATGGGTTAGCGATAACTAATGTTACTTAAAGTCACAGTCAATCATTTCATCCTTTAAAACTCATCTTAGATCACCAAAATGACACATTTAAACGTTGTTTCCTTGCCTTTGAATATCTTGAATGTAACTCGACACCCTTGCCTCTTTAGTATGCAGGGTTCTATAAATATGCAAATGAGCCCCGCTTCCACTCACTCACTCAGAGATCCACTGGTTGACGATCACACGTTGATCTGATTGGTTACAAGGTCGTTTGTGACGTCAGAAACACCAGCAATTTCAAACCGTGTTTTTGAGACTATAGTGTGATTATAGATGAGGGGGAAGAAGAGAGAAATGACGAATACCTGCATCACAGTTACTCTTACTTACTCTCAGTCCTTCTCCAAACGAGGAATGGTCCATGCCCTTTATCCCTCTTTCCAGCCCTTCACAAAACACCAAACTTGGTTGAGGAATTTATCTGAGAAAATTATTCATCAGAAAAGGCAAATTACAGCTACAAGTTTTATTTTAATATGCAAAATAAATGCAAACATATATAGTATGTACATATACAGTGTGGACTAAAACAAGTGTGTGTGATGGAGCTCAGTTAAACGAGACATCTAGGCCACACCAGTTATTAAGGTGTGTTTATGACGACGTTTATGAAAACTTTGTCTGTACCTGATGATGATGTCCATGGAGAGCAGACAGCTCCACTACAGTGTTCATCAGGGTTCCTCCTCTTGTGCTTCTGTGCAGACTAATCTCTAAATGAAATTGCGTATTTATGACACGCCAATTCGTATTTCCATTTTTGGCGTGCTGTCAACACGCATAATCGCTTTTCAGCGTATTTATGAACGCCGTTGACTTAACGTTACATTACTGTATATATAAATATATGACCTACCCCAACCCCATCCCTAAACTCGTCACTGGGGTTAATACCATTTATGAGTCTTCCCCTACCATCCTAGGGGAAAAAAATATCACTCCCCAGATGTAGATGTACATTTTCCTTCGTTTCGCTTGGACATTTGACGGCATGTACATTCACCCAGAATCACTCGGACATTAATGGCATAGATATACACACATACACGCGGATGCACGCGGATAGCTCAAAATGCGTATAATGCCTTGACTTGAAAGTGGCGTGTATGTTTATGCAAAAGTCATGATGTCATTTTGCTCTGTGAGACACAAGGACCGCTTCCCCAAACACAATGGCCCTCATTTATCATTCTTGCGTAGAAACGGGTGTATATGTTGGCGTAAGATTATGCTTACACTCCTCTCACCACCTGATTTATGAAGCTGTGCGTACCTTTGAAATCCAGGTGTACGCAATGCCTGCCCTTGATAAATCCCGCGGCAGAAAACGATCGTCATTAGAATAACACGCCCCTAAATATTCAAGTCTCCGCTCCCCCCACGCCCTCATTTTACGCCATGGACACACGGAAGACGGCAAAGAAGAGAAACTTCTCTGACGTGATGCCGAAATGATCTATCACATTGCATTATTTTACAACATGTCTTTTGAATTAGCATTCAATTTAGAATCACTTCACATGTATTGGGGTGTACAATAGTGATGATGATGATGTGATGTGGAGTACCATTCATTCACACTAATAATTGCATGACAATTTGCAATATTCTTCTTATTAGGCCTATTATGATTTGTATTATTAATGGCGCTTGTTATTTCGAAGAAGAATGTCGTTATTATTATTATTTGTATTATAATTATATGTAAAAGAAGAGGAATGTATTTTTTATTGTTTGTCAGTCTGAATTATTTTTTGGTCATTGAAAGCCTTTCATTACCGAACCGTGTCCGTGCGCACCTGCCGGGATAATCCTGAAACGGCAGAGTAAAGTCCACAGGCTCGCAACTGAAGGAATGCTTACAAATCAAATGCCTTAGTAAAGTCTCACAAATTAAACAATTGAAGTCCATGTTGCACAAAAATAAATACTGAAGTTTATAAGTACTATTTTGTTGTTTTTTTACACTGGGTCATAATATATCATATATTTTAGTTTGTCAGTGCGTTTTGTGGTGTTAGGAATTTTTCTGCGCATTTCCGCACTAACTCAAAACGTGCGTACACCACCTCCTGAGCTGGTGTAGGATTTGAGTGTGCCGTACGCCAACGTCCATATTGATAAATCTCAAAATCACCGTGGTTTTGGGTGTACGCCAGGTGTACGCAGGAAATTTGGTGTACGCATGAGGGCCAGTGAGTTCGTCTTCTGTGTCCCGGAGAGGTTTTGTGGTGCAAATGAGATGTTTCACCTGTGGATGAATACACACCTGAAACTGCTGACGTTTGGCTTCCTGTGGTTAAACAGCCCTGTAAAAATAGGCCCACTTGTGCTCCTTGCGGTCAAAAATGAATGCATTGGAAATGAATGTAGAGTTTCCTCTAGTGGAAGCATTTGGAACTGCAGCCGAACACACACACACACACACACTCACTGAATGCTCATTTACTGAGAGATCAGCTCACATGCGGAACACACTGGTGGAGATTTATGGCTTTGATGTTCTCACAGTTTTACAGGAAAACATGTTTTTGAAAATATATATTTCATATAAAAGTGTGTGTTTGTGTGTCTCGCTGTAATACACACCTCTCTCTCTCACACACTCTTACACACACACACACACACACACACACACACACACACACGCACACACACTCTCTTTCTCTCTCCATTGTTTGAGGTGGTCTTGCAGCATTAGGTGTGTACTGTGCCTTTTCCATGTTCTTCCCAAAGGAAGCGTCACGAGACCCGTGGGATGATCTGGGTAATGTTGCATGATGGGATTGTTCCATATTCATTGAAAACGGCAGAATGGTTGTAAGGTTGTAAGCCTCCAGCCGAGTGTGTCCATCCACGGCACGTCTTCTCCTCTCCATCCCTTGCTCTCCTCCTCCGGAGCCGTTCTCTGAGTGCTTCGCTAGGTGTTTGCATACGTCTCTTCTCTTCAGCAGCAGATGCGCACGCTTAAAGATAACGCTTCAGAAACAGGGTTTCACATTTAAACAACCATTTCTGAAGAACCTTCCAGTGATCAGGTCTTAAAAGCATAATTTTATTATTTTAAAGAAAGTTTTCCACTTTAAAGACCTTTAGTGTAATGGAGTTACCTGCCAATTAAGAACCTTAAAAGAACGAGGCAAAACTAATAGGTTATGTTGTTTGAACAATTTTTGTAGATCTTCATTTTTGTATTTTTCTATACTCTGCTTGGAAACTCTGCTAATTTAGCTTTTTCTTTAATAATATCTTTGTTGTTAAGTGAAGAAGCCCTTGTGTTAACACACCTGTATTCTCTAGCTCTTTTACAGTTTTCCAAAATGTTCTTAAATTTGAGGAACTAATAGAGAATTGCTTTTTATAATATTCTGACATCTTCCCATGCTGTCTAAAAGAAGTCCAATCAGAAATGCTTGGAAAGAGCTCAGTTTGGTTTATTTGCACTTCCTCCTAACACACCCACAGCCCAAAACTCAAAACACACCAGGATTTTACCAAACAATTATGGCACATTATGCGGCACATTACATTATACTATGGCACATTATGCACATTATCCGTATTTTACTGTAAAAAAAATTGACAGTACATTTTGCTTATTAAACATGAAATTATGCAGTCATTGAAGACAATTCTCCTTATATACAACCTTTTTGGCATGAAAGGTTGTTTATAATTGGTTCAAGAACTCTAGAGTTCAACAAAAAACTTTTTTTTAATCCAAGAGTCGATTCAAACCAGCAACTTTTCATTTAATTGAGTCATTTGTTTCTGAATCAGACGTTGTATGCTTGGTTTTGCACCCAGCCAGCAAGGAAACTGACATGAAATTGAATCGTATAAGCTTGGTGAACCGCTTTGGAGGATTTGATGTTTGCTCATTCTGAGAGACTCAAGATTTGCTTATGTGACGTTTCCAAGATGGCCGCTGAGTGGGTCGTTTCACGTTTTCCCTCTGTGTGATAGATATTCATCTTGACACGATCTCCCCTGGACGTTTCTGATTTATATCTGCCATCTGTTTCTTAGAGTCAGATTCTGTTCTGTATCAGAAAGACTTGAACCCTTTCAGATTTCGTTTTCCCCTTGATGAGCCCATGAGATGGCAGAGGACATCGACTTCAGACTTGATTATCACATTCTCGTAGAAGGAGAACCGAAAGCCTTCCTAATGCTCCCCATCGAGCCTTCCTAATGCTCCCCATCGTGTCCCTCTTAAGCAATCAATGCATTTATTAATTAATCTTGCCGGCACCTTCTTGCATCTGTACAGTACATTGATCCTCTGTGCTTAGAATGGAGGCATCATTTAATTTCAATTTCAGCTCTGAACTCTTTTGGTGATCGATCGCCCGGGGAAAGTCATATTGAGACGGGATGATACAGAGATGGAAATTGATTTGTTGGATGGGAAGCTCGTGGCCATGGGAATTTGTTCCCGAGGGGTTCAGAAACGCCACTGTCTGAGCGCCTGATCCACAGAAGACCTTCACTCGAAAATTACAGTCCTCATTGTTTTCTCCACAAAATCACAGAATCATTAATGTTGCTAGCATGTTTCTAGCATGATTTAGCACATTGCTTGCATATTTTAGCAATAGCTAGCTGGTTTCTATTATGAATGAATGAAAGTAGTCATCATTTTCTCCACAGAATCATAGACATTTTAGCATGTTTATAGCATGTTGTTAGCATAGTGTTAGCATAGCATGATTTAGCATATTGTCACCGTGTTTTAGCATATTTCTAGTATGATTTAGCTCATTGCTAACATGTTTCTATCATTAATTAATGAATTTTGGTCGTCTTTTTCGCCACACAATCATAGACGTTTTAGCATGTTGTTAGCATAGCATGATTTAGCATGTTTGTAGGATAATATAGCTCATTTCTAGCATAATTAGCTCATTGCTAGCATGTTTTAGCAATTGCTAGCTGGTTTCTATCATGAAAGAATGAAAATGGTCGTCATTTTCTCCACAGAATCATAGATATTTTAGCATGTTGTTAGCATAGTGTTAGCATAGCAAGATTTAGCATATTGCTACCCTGTTTAGCATGTTTCTAGTATGATTTAGCTCATTGCTAGCATGTTTCTATCATTAATTAATGAATTATGGTCGTCTTTTTCTCCACAGAATCACAGACGTTTTAGCATGTTTTAGCATGTTGCTAGCATAGCATGATTTAACATTTTTGATATGATGCTTTAGCGTGTTCCTAGCTCGATTTAGCTCATTGCTAGCATGTTTTAGCAATTGGTAGCTGTTTTCTATCATGAAAGAATGAAAATGGTCATCATTTCTCCACAGAATCATAGACGTTTTAGCATTGTTTTGCATGTTGTCAGCATAGCATAATTTAGTATATTGCTACCATGTTTTAGAATGTTTCTTCTATGATTTAGTTCATTACTTGCATGTTTTAGCAATTGCAAACATGTTTCTATCATTAATGAATTATGGTTGTCTCTTTCTCAATAGAATCACAGAATCAGCTAGCTAGCATGTTTATTGCATGTTTTAGCATGTTGTTAGCATTGCATGATTTAACACATTGCTAACATGTTTCTAGCATGAATGAAAATTGAAATGAATGAAAATCCATGTTGTTATTTTCTCCACAGAATCATAATGTTGCTAGCATGTTTTTAGCATGATTTAGCATATTGTTACCATGTTTCTTGCTACCATGTTTCCAACATGATTAACACATTGCTAGCAATTTTTTTAGCATGATTTAGCATGTTGCTGGGATGTTGCTAGCATGTTTTTAGCATGATTTAGCATATTGTTAGCATGTTTCTTGCTATATTTCCAACATGATTAACACATTGTTTGCATTTTTTTAGCATGATTAAGCATGTTGCTGGGATGATTTAAAGGTGCCATCTGTAAAAATTTAGATTAAAATATCCCAAAAATGAGCTACATGCATCAAAAGAATGAGAAGAAATAAGGTTGATGATGTCATTAAAAAATGACAAGTTATAGTGCTGCCGAGATATTAACATGAATTAGCATGCTAAATTACTAGCCCCGGCCCGGCAGGTGTCGTAATAACAGTTTCGGCCATGGGAGGCGGTATGCGGTCAGGCAACATTACCACCAGCCAAACTGCAATAGACGAGTAAGTCGGCGGCTTGTGTGTACTTGAACCTGATGTCGGTCGTGTGGAAAATACAGCCCACTACTACATTTCAGTTCAGGGAAGAGTTAAAAAAATGATTGGTCGATAATGTGCATGAGGAATACATTTTGGTAAGTTGTAACATACTGTCTCTTTCAACAGCGTTCGTGTTCTTTTACCATTAGCTAGTAGAGATGATCGGTTCACATGCGTTAGGGATCTGTCGTGTAAAGCGCCAATACTGTATTTATTGTTTGAATTGCGTAATAAAATTAACAGGATCTGAGAGCTGATATCGGTCTCCGTGTCCTTTTCTGTGCATGACAAAATTGATGTGTGGCGTGAGAGTGTGTAAAAAGTGTTGAGAGTTGGCAGCTCTGAAAGACGCTAGCTTGGTCCACATCAGGGAATGCTGTCTGTCAAATTAATTAAAACTAATGATAAAAATGTAATATGGACAAAACGAATATCATAAAACTAGAAATAGCCTGGGCTTTAATTTTCCCATATCGTCGAAATGCACCGACTTGTCTATGAGACGGCCTTTATAATTTAGTATTGAGATGTTGTTCATTTAGTCTCTAATCTGTAAAAATCTTCAAATGCTCCACGTGAAACTGCGGCCTTCCAACCTTGTACTCTCGTGTCAATTGATTTGATTAATATGCACGAGGGAGACAGAGTAACACAGCGCTCGCCCGTGTTGTTTGAAGACATGAGAGTGCGCGTGGCCGTGGAGGTATTTCTGGAGGTATACTGCCCCCATCTGGTATGGAATATGTTGTATGATTTGATTTTAAATGCCAGAGGGCACCTTTAACACATCGCTATTTATCATGTTGTTAGCGTGTTTTAACAATTTTGAATTTAGCTCATTATTAGCTTGTTTCTTGCATTTTTTAACACATTGCTACTGTAATATGTTTTAGCATATTTCTTGTATGATTCAACATGTTGCTAGTCTGTTTTTAGCATGATTTATCACATTTTTAACATGTTTTAGTACTCTGACTGACGCCTATTAATAACTCAGGAGTTTTCTGAGATCTGCTCTCTCTCTCTCTCTCTCTCTCTCTCTCTCTCTCTCTCTCTCGGGTCAGTGGGTTCGGGTGCTCGAGGCAGAGAGATGGACAGACCTGAGATACACAGAGAGAAAAGCCATTACATGATGTTCGCTGTGAGGGACGAAGGGTCACAGTGTTTCACAGACCCAAGGTTTATCACATACACACACACACACACACACACACACACACACACACACACGCACACATATACACACCATAGTAATTAACAGGTTATGAGTTTCCACCTCATGTTCTCCATGCTGAAATGAACACTGCCATCTTTGACCTTTGAATAGATTGTGCATGTGGAAACTGGTGGTGTTGTGAATACAGTAGCGCACTACACTACTCTCACTGAAGCTTCTAGTGTGCACACTGTGGTAGGCAGGTAAACCACTCCTGTGGAATAGATGAGCACATAATTACGGCACCAGTTTTACACATTGTTTTGCATTTAAATTGTTTTTAATTAAAGTGCAGAAATTATTTTTATTTCTGGCTGCAAATATTTAACTATTATTATATTACTATATTGTAATAACAAATAGAACAATCAATACAACATTATTATTATTACAAAATTAAATGACTATAAAGAAAATATTTAGACAAATATTATACTATTATTATATTTCAATTGTGTTGTAAAAAATCTAATATTAAATTATAACAGAACACCAATTAATAGAGTATTATTATTTGTAATACTAAATTATATTAAGACAAATATTTTACTATTATTATTGTTGCCACAGTCCTCGTCTGCACCAGTCGGTCTTCGTCTTCTGCACTACACTTCCCAGGATCCTCTTGTCTCCACACCTGAACTCACTCCCTCAATCAGCCACCGGTTCATCGTCTTGTTCATCTGTATCACCTGTCTTCACCTTGTTATGTTTGATTCTTGCTTGTATTTAGTTCGCCTCTGTTCAGCCTGTCCTGGTCAGTCGATGTTACCCTGTGTTTGCCTCTGCCAGTATCCGTGCTTGATTTATTGTGAGTAAAAGTTATATTCGTTGGAATCTGGACTCTGCCCGTTCTTTTGCCTGCACCACATCGTGACAGATCGACCGACCAAAAGCAAAGGGACCGTTCCTTAGAGGATCATTTAGAAGATTTCCTCAACCTCGTTCCAGCTACTACTTTCCCGGACGACAGCCTCTGCAGCTTCTTGTATGCCGGCCTCAACACCGCTACCAGAGAGCAGTTATCCGGGAAGGGCCCTCAGTGGAGCTTCACTGAATTTGTGGAGTGGGTGCTGGTATCCTGTGTATCATCCTTTACTGCCGATGACGTCACCAGCCCCACTCAAACCCCCGAGATGGTTCCGCCCGAGACCGCCCAGCCCGAGACCGCCCAGCCCGAGACCGCCCAGCCCGAGACCGCCCAGCCCGAGACTCGCCCAGCCCGAGACTCGTCCCACCGAGACCGCCCAGCCCGAGTCTCGTCCCGCCGAGACCGCCCAGCCCGAGTCTCGTCCCGCTGAGACCAGAGATCACGTTCCCTCCCAGCCTCCCTCTTCCACCTCCTCCTAACCATCACGCTTTGACCGTTCCTCCACCACTGTTTGGCAGCCCCACTGCTTCCCCGGAGTGCTTCGAGGAGGTGGAATCTTTGTGGGTCTGCCTGCCACCAACTCCATCAGGGTCAGGGGATCCCCGGTCTCCTCCTCGGACCTCGTCGACCTGGACTCTGCCGCAGCCTTCCGCTCCATTACCTCCACCATGGCTCTTACCTCCCTCACCGCCACCGTGGCCCTTCAGCCCACCAGCTCCTCCAGGCATCCTCGTCCCCCCGGTTCCACCTTGGTCCTTCATCGACCTGCTCTCGCCCTGGGACTACCCTCCTCTGGCTTCGCCTCGTCACTCCATCCTTCGGGCTTAGTTGGGCTCTTCACTCTCTCCGGCTCCACCTTGGTCCTCGGTCGCTCTGGCTCCGCTGCGGTCTTCAGGATCCTCGTCTTGGCCTCGGTCGCTGGAGCCATCTGTGTCACCATGCAGTGCCGATCCTGACCTCCCTGTGGCCCTGAGCAAAATTCTGCTAAGGGGCCCTCTACCTGACCCGTGACGCCGTGACGTGAGCTATGTAAACCATTTGCCAATGCTACACAGTCACACCTGACACTCCAGTGCTCCAAATACAATCCTCCCTCCTTTAAACAAAACAGTCAAAGAACAGAATGAGGTTCAAACAAACAATATTTATTGAATAGAGTATTTTCCATATAATATTAAGATGACAAGTGAATATTATTAAGTAAGTGAAAATTAACGTAAACATAAATAAGAATAACATAATAAATTATAACCCTGAGCTTTGGCTTTTGGGATGAACTTTTGTTCTCTTGTGTTGCCATGGCATGTTAAAGTTTTTTTTATTATGCATGTTGAAGCAATTTTTGATTTATGGTTATTATTTACTGAGGGATGTGCATCCATATTGACCCGTATGTCCAGCTAATCAACATTTTAAATTCAATATCAATAGTCAATCAATGTCAAATTGTCAATATTGCTTTCCATCTTGCATAATTAGTGCTGCTGCAGTTGTTTAGAATGTTTAACTACACATTGACTGAGACTAGATAATCAGTGTCTTGTTTTAAAAGTATGTATGTATAATGTGTACTTTGATGAGGAGTGCCATCATTTCCCGCCCATATATTGTACAGTATGTCAACATATATTTCTGCTTGAAAAAATGCGTGTTTCATTTCGTGCACGCGCATATGAACGCATGATAGCATAATAACACACGCGACGCGGTTATCTTTTCCGAGCTGCAGTAAACACACCGTTGCACAACTTGCACTTTGTTGTTTATCAAAAACAAATGTAATAAATAATTGTATTTTACTCTCACTTTTGTCAGTCAGGCACAAAGAGAAGTGATGCAAGAGATGCATCACTATCTGTCTGCCCAGCTAGGTTAGTAAGACCAAAAAAACACAATACAAAAATACACATAAACTTAACTTTACTTTGCTGACTGACAGCAAATTTGGAGAGGAGGCAACACAGGAGGACGCGCTATGACACGAGGAGGGGGAGGCGGGGCCTTGAGTAATTTGCGGGGCCCTACGCAGCTTGCGTAGTGTGTGTATAGGGCGGATCGGCTCTGCACCATGTCCCTCCAACCTTTCAACATCGCCCTGTCTCGCTGGCTCGATAACTTCACCCTGGTCTCCTCGATCACCTGCTCCGCCTCCATCAGTCGGCTCCCTGGAGTAGTCAGTCCCGCCTCCTCCATGGCTCCTCCCTCCGTCATCTCCACCATGGCCAACTGAAGGGTCTTCACCGCCGTGGCCGCCTGAAGGGTCTTCACCGCCATGGCCGCCTGAAGGGTCCTCACAGCCATGGCCACCCGAACAGCCTGCTCCGCCCTGGATGCCCGAGGGACCAACAGCTCCGCCCTGGACGTCCGAGGGTTCGTCTGCTCTGCCCTGGCCACGCCTTCAGCCTGCTCCGCCACGTCCTGCTCCGCCCTGGCCACGCCCTAAGCCTGTTCCGCCACGTCCTGCTCCGCCCTGGCCACGTTCACATCCTGCTCAGCCCTGGCCACGCCCTCAGCCTGCTCCGCCACGTCCTGCTCAGCCCTGGCCACACCCTCAGCCTGGTCCGCCCTGGTCACGTCCACGTCCTGCTCCGCCCTGGAGGCTTCCTGTCCCGGTTTAGCCATGCCCTGGCAAGCCTTCAGGGCGCCCACCCTCCCTCCCCTGTTCTACGGCGTGAGGTCACGCCTACCGGGAGGGGGGAGTGATGTCACAGTCCTCGTCTGCACCAGTCTGTCTTCGTCTTCTGGACTACACTTCCCAGGATCCTCTTGTCTCCACACCTGAACTCACTCCCTCAATCAGCCACCGGTTCATCGTCTTGTTCATCTGTATCACCTGTCTTCACCTTGTTATGTTTGATTCTTGCTTGTATTTAGTTCGCCTCTGTTCAGCCTGTCCTTGTCGGTCGATGTTAATGTTACCTGGTGTTTGCTTCTGCCTTCTGCCTGTTAATTATCCGTGTTAATTATAATTCTAGTAAAAGTTATGTTCTTTTGAATCTGGACTCTGTCTGATTGTCTGCCTGCACCACACCGTGACAATTGTATTGTAAAAAAAAATACAATATTAAATAGAACAATTACTTACAAATATGTAATATTATTACAATATTAATTTTTTTCATCAATGTAATGTTATATTGTCAAGCTTTTATTTTGTAATTCATTCCGAATGTAAAATCAAGGTGGACATGACGGTATATATATATATATATATATATATAAATAATATTATCCCAATATTATTTTTTTATGTATTCGCTGTTATGCATTACATTGTCAAGCTTTTATTTTGTATTTAGTTCTGAATGCAAAATCAAGGCGAACCTGACATGATTAGTGAGTCAGTGGTGGACTTTTATTTTGTAAAAACAAACGCGTGTCAGTCAGTCAAGGTCATGGCCACAGTGTCCAGTCAAACCTCATCATGGCTGAAGACTCGTGACACACACGAGGAGCCCCAGATGGCCCGATGAAGCCTTCATGCTGAAGTTCGTCCATCTGTGTGTTCTGCTCATCATCTCAGCTACTGCTCAGACTTGAAGTTTCTATCAGATAATTGTGAATTTGCCCTGATTGTGTTGATTAGGCCGGACCCCTCCTCCTCGATCGCCTGCGTTATGAAGTGAAGCCAGGCTTCATTAAAGCCTGTTTGATCTTCATTCCTCAATATTAATGAGTGTGTTTAGCATGCACACCTGTGGAGGGCGGAGCTCTGCTGGCCGGAGTTACTCTCTAATTACAGCTCATCGTGGGCTTGCTAACGAGCCAGGTGTGCCAGAGAGCACGAGCTCTCCCAGTGTAATGATGCTTTAGTTTAAGAGGAGAGTGAGAGGCTTGTGTGGAGCTTTCCTTAGTAATTACTTTTTTTTATTATTAGGCTATTATTTTTTTAAATACTGTTTGTAATTACTTCATTGAGCATCTTTTCCTCTGAGTTCAGGACTTAAAGTCACCCTGTAGTCGATCATTTTATCCCTCAAAACTCAATTTTGATCATCAAAATTACATATTATTTTTTTCCTTGAAGAAAATTTCTTCATGCCTTAAAATATCTTGAATGTAACTTGACACCCTTGCCTCATTTAGTATGCGATGTTCTATGAATATGCAAATGAGCCCCGCCTCCACTCACTCACTCACTCAGAGATCCACTGGTTGACGATCACACGTTGATCTGATTGGTTACAAGGTCGTTTGTGACGTCAGAAACACCAGTGATTTCAAACCGTGTTTTTGAGACTGTCTTTGGTTCACTGCAGTTTTAAGGAGGAAATACTCAGCAATGCTGTCGAGTTATGAACTTACACATGGTGTGTCTTAAAGCGTATTAATAACACCACATACACACATAAACAACATTAAATGCTGGATTTTCACCACAGGGAGACTTCAACTTTATGCTGGTACAACCATTGTTTGTTTACGCTCTTGTTTCCAGTTACATTCAAGCTTTTTCTATTTCAAGGCATGAAGACATCAAATAAAAAAAACATTAAATATGTCATTTTGATTAGAGCTGTTTTGATGTTTTAAAGGGTAATTCCACCGGTGGGTAATTCCACCTATGTTCATAAAGCGCTCCCCGTTCACAGTAACCGGCTCGTTTCATTCAAAACAGCCAGCTGTAACGTTAGCTGGCAGCGAGCCGCCGCACATTGAATACTCGAATGAGTCAGGCTACGAATGTAAGTTACGTCCCCGCCCCAGTGCGATCACTCCAACTAAATAAACGCCTCACCTCTGGCGCCGCGCACTCGCTACATTCCCTTTAGCCTTTAGTTTAGCACATCTAGTGGATGCATAACGCAAACCCAGTCAAACGTTTGACTCTGCAGTATCTTATGCGCCTTATAATCCAGTGTGCGCCCTATATATGAATATTGAATCGGCCAGCTGCGATGTCAGCGTCTATTGTTTCATGTTTGCCCACAAACGCGGCTGATATCCCTTTTGCAATTAAGTACTTCACTTGATCTTCCACAATAGATAGGAGGGGACATACAACTACGTTTAGCTGATCTTGATTAATGCTCATTGTCACTCACATAGGTCACTCATATAAACACAACAGTTTTTCTTCCGCAATCACAAATCTGCGCTTTATTTCCCGGCGGACCGAAAATAAACGCGACACTGACGCCCCCCGGAAATCCGATAAAATTCAACCAATTAGATGACGACTTCGACATTCCTGAAGTGTTTCCAGTTAAGTGTACCATATGCATCAGACGTTTAGCCAACGTTCCATGGGCGTGACGTCTGAGGCTGAGACTATATCCAACCCTACCTATAATGCATCCGTCTGCGTATTCAGTGCCTTCGTCCATATTTTCAAAAAGTTTCTGCCGGTGAAATCAAATGCACTGGCACTGATCTGTGATTGGTCTGTTAGCGCATTAGGCCCAACCCCATATGGGCGGGTCTGAAAGGGTGGGATCTAGTGCTTGTAGTCTTTACAGAAATCCCCCCCTCTTAGGCGGTGGGCCAAGTCTGTTTTTCACCTTTAGTTTTCGATTTGATAGATCTCTTCCAGGGAACTGGTTCATTTTTTATAACTGGCTATATAAATTGTTACTGAGTACATTACTGCTTGTTTCCAACTTCAATTGTTGCACATTAAAAATTTAACATAGATATAATCCTGCTAGCTAACCACAAAATGTTAGCCGTAGTAAGAACCAATCAAAGCTTGTGTTGTTACCTTGTCAACTTGAGTTGGCCAATCACGTCATTATTTGAACCGGTGCCTGAGGACCCGGATGTGAACTGAACGCCATTCTTTTTTTACAGTCTATGGTCTGAACTCGTTTTTCTGTGCACTGCTGCCAGACAGGAAATGATAAACGTACTTTTTTTCCTTCTCGGAAAGGACGTAACTTCACCATTGTTTTGGCTACAGTGTTTGGCTGCACCACACATTGTGGAAACGGTTAAATAACGAGAGTTGGCCCCATTTACACTGCAGTGAAATGCGACCCTATTTTTTGCTCATATACGACACAGATCAGATGTGTTCTATGACAGTGTAAACAGGAACAAAACGCATGCATTCGGATATGTGGAAATAAATCGGATATGTGCCAATGAGACTGTCATGTAAACAGGCAGATCGGATTTTCTGAGGTATTAGGCGACGTCTCCACGGTTTAATGACGAGAGAAACCCCCGACGCGCTTCTGCAAAGGGACGGATGGCCGATAAAACGTTATGTCATACGAGAGGAATGTGGACAGACAGGGGCACGGGAGATGTTTTCAGGATTGTAAATGTGCGGAAAATTGTTCATTTACATTTATTTAAGCATTCATTTATTTCATTTGTAATAAACACTTTAAGTTGGCTATTTAAAACGTACTAGGACTATTTACATGCTCAATTATATTTTTAAAACATTCGCGCAGATTGTGAGATCATATTGTGTGTGCATAGAAAGAATGACAAGGCGAAGCCAGAGGATGGAAGTCCATAGGTGAGGGAAGGACGACGAGGGACCAAAGTGAATCCAGGGGGACGAGGGAGCCTGGCGGAACTGGTGGACTGAGGGGGCATGGTGGAGCTGAGGGAGGTAGGAGCCAAGGAGGAGCAGATGGGACGAGGGGCCGAAGAAGTGTCCAGGGAGAGGAGGTTGGAGGAAGAGACCGGGGATCCACCTACCAGGCTGGGTCAGGAGGGCTGGAAGACAGAAGGGCTGACAGGTCACAGATGAGAGGTGGCGGGAGAGGGAGGCTGGGTGGGATCCTGGTCTCGGGCTCTGGCTGGATGGTCTCGGGCTGGACAGTCTCGGGCTGGACGGTCTCCGGCTGGACGGTCTCCGGCTGGACGGTCTCCGGCTGGACGGTCTCCGGCGCGGGCTGGGCGGTCTCCGGCTGGACAGGGCTTGACGGAACCAGCAGTGAGGAGGGCTCGGGCTCGGCAGGGCTGGACGGAACCAGTGGTGACGAGAGCTCGGGCTCGGCAGGGCTGGACGGAACCAGTGGTGACGAGAGCTCGGGCTCGGCGGGGCTGGACGGAACCAGCGGTGAGGAGGGCACGGGCATTGGAGTGGGGCTGGTGACATCATCGACGGTGAATGATGATCCACAGGACACCAGCACCCACTCCACAAATTCAACGAAGCTCCACTGCGGGCCCTTCCCGGACAACTGCTCTCTGGTGGCGGTGTTGAGGCCGGCATACAGGAAGCTGCAGAGGCTGTCGTCCGGGAAAGTTGTGGCTGCAGCGAGGTGGAGGAAATCCTCCAAATGTTCCTCTAAGGAGTGGTCTCCCTGCTCTAAACAGAGCAGTTCGACCGCTGAGAAGGGGTCCATCTTGTTTTGCTGGTCGGTCGTTCTGTCACGGTTTGTAGTGGAGTGCAGGCAGAAGAAGACAGAAGAGGCAAATGCTCCAATTCAATTAATTTACTGAAGACTCAAACAGGTACCGGTAAACGAATACGGGCAGGAACACTCACAAACTCAGGGTAGCATCTACAATGACCGACAATGACTAACTGAACTGAAGCAAACTAAATACAGGGAAGAATCAAACATAACCATGTGAAAACAGGTGATACAGATGAACAAGACGACGAACAGGTGGCTGATGGAGGGAGTGAGTTCAGGTATGGAGACAAGAGGATCCTGGGAAGTGTAGTGCAGATTACGAAGACAGACTGGTGCAGACGAAGACTGTGACACTTATATGGCAAGTGTAAACACATGAATCGGATATGGGTCACAATTTAAAGAACGTGAAAACAGACAGTTAAAAAAAATCGAATATAGGCAACAAATCAGAATTGAGCATCAAGACCTGCAGTGTAAACGAGGCCTTTGATCTTACCGCCACGTGTAAGTTAGTTCAACCAATCCAATCCAAACCAAGCATTTTTTCTGGGGAGTAGCAGAAACAAATTTTGTGTTTTAGGAGGGAAATGGGGTGCTCCAACGCATTCTCATCCTTTAACGTCATATAGAACGCTATATGCAAAGACGGCGCTATACTACGCACATGGCACCCGTTATCGTTAATATAACACGCGCTGTGAGGGCTAAGTTTAGGTGTGGGGTAGGGTCTGCGTGTCATATTCACGCTAAAGGATTTATAACGTCTTGGGTTCGCGTGTTATAATAACGATAAAGGGTGCCATGTGCGTAGTATAGCGCCGTTTTTGCATATAGCGTTCTATATGACGTTAAAGGATGAGATTGGGCTGGGTGCTCCCATAACATAGAATACATGCAGCAAATTTCTGTAAATATGATGGAGAGACGGCATTAACGTTAACAGTCTGGTCAGTTGAAATGAAACTGGAGATACTGAATGGAATAATTCATAACATTAACGTTACTGTTAAAAGGATTCATTTCAATATACATTTACATGTACACAGTACATTGTATGCATGCATTTGTGTGTTCTGATGAATGGTTTGAAAGGATGTAAGGGTACATTAGCCCTACTAAAATGAATCCTTATCCTGTCAATATTAGATCAAAGTATTTAGGAGCATAGTTATTTCATTCAGTAACCATCTTTCCACACACACACACACACACACACACACACGCACACACGCCATACATTGATAACAAAAGCATTCAAACTTCACGCTATAAGTAATAATATAGTTATTTGGATTTTTGTGTGAGAGCATTCACCTGCCAGAAGCAGAGCGTGTCATACAGAGGAGACCTAATCTTGAAAAAAAGCCTGTTGCTGTTAGACAGAACTGGTAGTTGTCACAGTTTCACTCCTCATTTGTGTTTCCCTGTCTGAGTTTCCTGCCACTGATCAGTCACCATGGACACCAATCACCTTCATCACAGCTGTTAGTCATTTGTTAATTATCTCTGTGTATTTAGTTCCTGCTTGTGCTCTGTCTGTTGTCCGGTATTGTTTGTATTGCTCTGATGTGTGCGTGCTCCCTTCGTCTTCTGGAATAAATCTACTGTTATTTGGACTTGCTAGCCTTTGTGAACTCTTTGGAACTTGCCTCACGCAGCATCGTGACAGAATACCGGACCCCACTAAGAACGCGTTTGTATCTTCCTTTTTGTTTTTCCCGTTTTCGCGATCAGTGTTTTTGTTCCGTTTTCACCCCTGCATTCACCATGGACTTTCCGGCAGTAAAGCTCATGTGCCTTGAGCAGGGAGAACGATCCCTCGAGGAACACTTAGAAGTGTTTTTGGATCTCGCCCATCAGACCACCTTCCCGGATGACTGCCTGTGCACGTTCCTGCAAGTCGGACTCAATGCTGCCACACGTGCACAGCTATCCGAGGAGGTTCCCCGAGGGAGCTTCATGTCATATGTGGAGTGGGTGCTGGCATCCTGCGGATCTGCGTTCACCGTCGAGGATGCCGCCAGCCCCACTTCCCAGCCAGTGCCCAGCCAGAACCACCCAGACGGCGAGGACTGTCGACCTGAGCCCACCACAGGTAGCGCAACGGAGACCGCTGCGATGAACGAGCCCCCGCCCATGAGAGCGACCGAGGATCACATCGCCATGGAGCCCGAGCAATGCGCGCCTGACCAGATGTGTGAGCCGGCCGAGCCATCCATCGCTGAGGGAGTACTGGTGGACGTTGAGGGTTCGGAAGTAAGCCCCACCCACCCCTCCACTACTGAGAGTGTGTCTCTGGCTAAAACACCTTTTGATTTTGGAGATGAGATTTGTCTAGCTCCTGTTCTGTTACCCAAACCTGTTAATCCCAATCCTATCATTCATCTGCCTGTCATGTTAGCCCCGCCCAACCTCCCTCTCCCACCACCTCTCCAAAACATCCCAAACACTATATTTTTTTTTGGTTTTTGCATTGGACTTCAGTCTCTTCCCCAGTCTCCAGCCATCTGTACCACCCAGTCATCTATGTCACCCTTCAGTCCCTCGGTACCACCTCTGCCTCTCAGTATCGGGGTACCACCTCGGACCTGTCGGGAGCCATCTTCTCCTGCCCAAGATGAACCCATAGCTCCGTCTAAAGCTTCGGTGCGCTCCGATCTGCTTCGACCTGTTGCCCTGGCTCCCGAACCTATGCTCCTTCCACCCTCGACCTCATCGTGGACCATCGGCCATTCGGTCTTGCCGGACTCCCTCGGCACGTCGGTTCCACCGAGGTCAGACGTCACTTCACCTCCGCTGCGGACTTGCGAACCATCCGCTGCTCTCTGGTTCTCCACCCCTTCTGCTACGGCTTACTCCGCCCTACCTCAGGCTCCACCTCCGCCCTCGGTCGCTCCGACTCGCCCTCAGACCTCCGGATCCCCACCTCGCTCTCAGGAGATCGTCGCTGCGGCTCCGTCGCGGTCACCTGGGTCATCAGCATCTCTTCACGACCTCTGCTCATCGACTTCACGGTGGGTTTCTTCCTCGTCGTCGTCGCCTCCTGTCATCTCCATGGCGATCTTCATTGCTTCTCCATGGCTCCTCCCTCCATCGACGCCGCCGTGGGGTACCATCTTGGCTGTAGCCTGGGCACCTTCTATCACCCATCTGCCAAAGGTCCTTCACTGGCTTGCTCCACGATCTGCACCACCCTGGAACCTTGAGTTCTGTCTCCTTCCTGTCATCCGTCCTCCGCCCGAACCTCCTCCAGCTTCTTCTGCCTACCCATGGCCATCTTCTCGCTCCGTGCCCTCGGCATTGCCTTGCCCACCTTCTAGACCTCCTCCATTCTTCCGTTTCGGCGCGAGGTCGCGCCTACCGAGAGGGGGCGTTATGTCACAGTTTCACTCCTCATTTGTGTTTCCCTGTCTGAGTTTCCTGCCACTGATCAGTCACCATGGACACCAATCACCTTCATCACAGCTGTTAGTCATTTGTTAATTATCTCTGTGTATTTAGTTCCTGCTTGTGCTCTGTCTGTTGTCCGGTATTGTTTGTATTGCTCTGATGTGTGCGTGCTCCCTTCGTCTTCTGGAATAAATCTACTGTTATTTGGACTTGCTAGCCTTTGTGAACTCTTTGGAACTTGCCTCACGCAGCATCGTGACAGTAGTGGTAAAGAAAAGAAACAGTGTTAAAGTTAATAAATTAATGGACAGAATTAAATGCACATTTAAAGCCTATATTTCCTAAAAATGTTCATGAGGTTGAGATTGCAGTAGTGAGAGTACACACCTACAGTTAGGTCAAAACCTACTTGGGCATTTGTCATGATTTCTGTTTTTTTTTTTTTTTTTTTTTTACTATTATTGTACATAATTTGAAATTAAATGAGAACAAAAATATCTATATCTATTTACAAACCACAATTGTTATTCTTACACAACAACATTATGGAAGAAGCTGAATGATTATTTTGCTCATCCAACAAATTATGCAAATTTGGGAAAAGATAATTTAATTTTTGTATTGCATTATGACAACGTTGCCGTATAAAGCTCAGCCATACATTCTGCTTTTCTATGATGTTCAGGATTTTCTATACTGTCATAGAGGTGT
Organism: Pimephales promelas; assembly: GCF_016745375.1. Next base: position 145,200 of record NW_024121265.1, on the reverse strand, counting down.
AACTCCATTTACACGTTTTAGCATTGATGTCTTATTTGTGGGCGTGCTGCTGTACTTATTTGCTTTATATTCAGATGTACTTATTTCTAATATTCTGACCACCTCATGTATGTAAATAGGGTTGACAAAAAACTGAATACAATGTAGCGCCACCTCACATTTAACTATGACCTCACTGAATTTACACATTTCTGACTGGTAACGTTAGCTAACGTTAAAGTGAAGTGTTGGTCATGTAAGCTAACGTTAGCTGCTGCAATTAACTATAATCTTCCAATAAACATCAACTAAAGTTGGCTACACAAATTACAACTACTGACTAGATTCATGAGAGGATGGCTAATGCGTTCAAATGTAAAAAAAATAAAAAAAATAAATAATAATAATGTAATTTCATCAACTTACCAGCGAGTGTACTTTGGAAACACTGAAAATGAATGGGGTTCAGTGCTGTAACTATCAGTGTTTGGAACTAGCGGCTGCTCCCTCCACGACACCATAGGCACGACACGCGTTACTTTCAGGGGGGTAATCCATCGACCGGAAGATGAAGCCTCGCGGGAGCTGACATCTTGTAGCAGAACTTCACTTGCGTTAGCATTCCCATTGATTCCCATTCATTTTGGCGTCACTTTGACAGTGAATAACTTTACATCTGAGGCGTTTGTGAAGACCTCATTTGTCCTTTATTTATTTCTAAAGAAACACGACAATGTATAAATAGCTCCATTACCTTGTAGCTTATGTTATGGCCCCGTAGAAGCAGTTTTAGTGAAAGTAGGCTAACGATTGCGTCATACCCACGCGACTCTCTGTCGCACAGTAGAGAGATTACCGTATGGACATGAGAAGAAGCTCGCGCGGAATCGGGGAAACGTGGAGGCAAAATGACAAAATAATTAATCAGAATACCTAGCAAAATTGTCTCCTTCTCCTAGCTCATGGACAGCTCCTATTCACACTCTCTGCCTCTGCATGTTTCGGAAGGGAATGATTCAAAGTTCTCATGCTACAGCACTAGAAGACAGACGGGTCACTCTCGTCACACTCAATCTTTCTATCTGGTTTCCTACAACTCAGGTACCTCATTCATTGTTTGCATCACACTTCAGAACTGATCACTGAAACACTGCCACACATCTTGAATGGCTGCCATGCCTATAATGCCTGGTTCAGATTACACGATTTTTTTTGTCTGTAACGATAGTCACTGTGTCAGATTACGCGATTTTGACTCTTAAAATCTTGTCTTGTCGTGGACAAGAAACATGTCAGACTACACGTTGCTTCCTGACCAGTCATCGTGTGCCGTCTTTAACGACGCGCGTGATGTCATCGAGAAGGCGAAACTACTAGCAAATGTGACTTCCGGAAACGAACGTAAACAAACAATGGATGAAGCGGCGAGTGTTGTATTGGCTGTCCTGTGTGCAGAAAAACGTAAAAAAAAGAAAGAAAACCCGACAATGGACACGTTCCTGGATAGCTGGAAGAGAACAGTATGGGCTGTCAATCCTTCAAAGAGAACTTGAGGTAAAAAATATTGTTTTCTTATATATTTTTACTTTTAGCCAGAAGTACAAGTAATAATGTTGCTAGTTTGCCACAACGATAACATATTACAAAAACAGACTGTTAAAATTTAAATTTAATTGTTCACCAATGTAATTAAATACTTCTAATGTTCAGAAGTAAACGTTTTTCGTTATGCCGTCACATGGGGTAATTTAGCCTTTAACATAAAGTTTCAGTTCAATGGTTTAATGCCTTTGATTGATTCATAACACCATAATCTATAGGCTTAATCTCAATTATAAAAATTGCAATACCATTATACGCAAAAATATTATTATTGAGAGTGAAAAAAAACCCTCCTTCCCTTAATGTCTTTAAAGTCACCAACTGTACACAAATAAATATTTAAAGGTGCAATACCTAAGATTTTTGCATTAAAATATCCCAAAATCACAAGGCCAGTGTTATATATTTAGTAAAGATGATAACTCACAATATTCCAAATGTTTCAAACAATGTTTAAATCGCGAGAAAATTGAGATTTTAACCAAGGAAACGGCACGTGTCAGCAGGGGTGAGCTGGGAGTCGCGAGTCAATCGCGTCATATCCGCTTACCTCGGTTTCCGCTCTTACTACGTGTAGTCCTGGACAAATGCGGTAGTTGTAGTTGTGCGTTAGCGCCTATCAAACGGCAGCTTGTTTCGCGCATTTGTTATGGAATGGAGCACATATATTCTTTTCATTTATTCTCGGAATGTGAACTGTTGGCTGTAAAGGGGGTCGCACACCGGACGAGAAGCGCCGCGTCACGTTTAGGACAACTCCAGTAACGTTATCGAACACCGGACGCGCACTTTCTCATCAGTGTATGGCCAGCAATATTGTTATGTTTAATGACAGGAAATGAAGATAATGTCTGTTCTATGTTATTGTACTGTACAATTAAATACAATCGTTGCTGAGTCTGCATTCTGAAAACTTTACCTCAGAGCATCCGTTCACAGAATGAATTGAGAATCTCACGTGAAAAATCTAATAATAATCAGTAATTGTCATTCAAGCAGCTGATTTCTGTAAATGACTGCAAAACTAAATGCATAGATATTGCAGCATAGGGCAAAGTCAGGATCCATTAGCAACGGTTTGAGGCAAAAATAATTACAATTTTATATAAAACTATGTAAATGGCGCTCTGTGGCGCAGCAGGGTTTTGAACACGGTCCTGAAACGTTGCTGGGCGCCGCGGACAGACGCCGAATGGCGCCGCCGGTATGTGTACACTTATAGATAATAATGTGTTCGAATAATTATGTGGTGCAACGCGGCGCTGCAGCTTCTCGTCCGGTGTGCGACCCCCTTAACGTTAATTTTGTGAAACTGTAGCTGTGGTTGAATACTTACACGACATGAAAAGATGTGTCAAATGTACATTGCAGACATCCCAAGTCTCCCGGATCTCCCGCATATTGATAGCGTTTCCCTGATGCCCGCAAATTAGTTCAAATCTCCCGGGATATAATGTTAGAGCGAGACATACTGCGCGCATAACATACAGCGCGCTGCGCGTGCACTGTACAGAGGGAGAGACTTTGCGTTTGTGCCTCGCGAACGCGAAAGTTAGCCTTCCCTCCCACCCCCACAATCTTGTTATCGAAATATACCTCCCGGAAATGAATTCTTGCAGGTTGGGATAACTGACATTAAATTGATTTTTTATTTTTATAAAGTTACCAAGGAGGGCCAACCACGTCAACTCCTTGCGAGAGACCTGCCCCTTCAAACCCTCTCCACCATAGCTTCGTCCAGTGACTCGTACAGTAACATCTGTGATAACTAATTTACTTTTAAACCTGACTTTTCTTGCACGGTTATTTCAGTTTAATGAAATACAAGCATGTCATTAAACGCAACGTTTATAGAAATCGAACTTTACCTCATCCATGACAACTAATTTTCGATTCCCGTCTGACTGATTTATCCACGGTGGAGTTGAAAACAACAGTTCCCATCATTCCGCGTTCCTCCACGGCGTCATCAAGCAAAGCCGTTGTTGTTGTTTTGAATGTAGCGCCCTCTAGCGGCATCTAGATCTTAGGTATTGCACCTTTAAAGACATTAAACATTAAAGAGAAGGAGGTTGTTTTTTTTTTACTCTCACTAAAAATATTTTGTGTTGTAAACTATACTAGTATACAAATGTAAACTATGCTATCGACCATCTCTAATCAAAGCTATTAAATTATTAAAAACACTAACATCATCGTAAAGCTGCTTTGAAATTATATGTATTGTGAAAATCACATACATTTTAATTGGAGGTGATTATTTGTTGTCTTTGTAAACCAAACAACCACACCATGTTTTTTTTTTGTTTGTTTTCTATTTACACTGTAGGACAGTGACAGGAAGGGTTTTCGTGAACTGCTTAGGATGGATGTGGAGGATTTCAGCTACTTGCTTGGCAAAGTCAGACCATTTATCCAAAGAAGGGACACGAAACTGAGAAGAGCAATCAGTGCAAGAATGAGGCTGTCACTTACGCTACGATTCCTTGCTACCGGTAAAAAGTAAATAAAAAAAAAAAATCATATGACCTTGGTTTCACAGACAAAATGTAAGCTAGTCCCAGACAAAATGCAAGTTTGAGCTGTTTAAATTGAAAGGAATACTGCCCTACAAAGGCAAAGCGCAGTAACTACATATTTGGTCAAAAATGAGTTAAGGCGGGCTTAAAGGTGCAATACCTAAGATTTTTGCATTAAAATATCCCAAAATCACAAGGCCAGTGTTATATATTTAGTAAAGATGATAACTCACAATATTCCAAATGTTTCAAACAATGTTTAAATCGCGAGAAAATTGAGATTTTAACCAAGGAAACGGCACGTGTCAGCAGGGGTGAGCCGGGAGTCGCGAGTCAATCGCGTCATATCCGCTTACCTCGGTTTCCGCTCTTACTACGTGTAGTCCTGGACAAATGCGGTAGTTGTAGTTGTGCGTTAGCGCCTATCAAACGGCAGCTTGTTTCGCGCATTTGTTATGGAATGGAGCACATATATTCTTTTCATTTATTCTCGGAATGTGAACTGTTGGCTGTAAAGGGGGTCGCACACCGGACGAAAAGCGCCGCGTCACGTTTAGGACAACTCCAGTAACGTTATCGAACACCGGACGCGCACTTTCTCATCAGTGTATGGCCAGCAATATTGTTATGTTTAATGACAGAAAATGAAGATAATGTCTGTTCTATGTTATTGTACTGTACAATTAAATACAATCGTTGCTGAGTCTGCATTCTGAAAACTTTACCTCAGAGCATCCGTTCACAGAATGAATTGAGAATCTCACGTGAAAAATCTAATAATAATCAGTAATTGTCATTCAAGCAGCTGATTTCTGTAAATGACTGCAAAACTAAATGCATAGATATTGCAGCATAGGGCAAAGTCAGGATCCATTAGCAACGGTTTGAGGCAAAAATAATTACAATTTTATATAAAACTATGTAAATGGCGCTCTGTGGCGCAGCAGGGTTTTGAACACGGTCCTGAAACGTTGCTGGGCGCCGCGGACAGACGCCGAATGGCGCCGCCGGTATGTGTACACTTATAGATAATAATGTGTTCGAATAATTATGTGGTGCAACGCGGCGCTGCAGCTTCTCGTCCGGTGTGCGACCCCCTTAACGTTAATTTTGTGAAACTGTAGCTGTGGTTGAATACTTACACGACATGAAAAGATGTGTCAAATGTACATTGCAGACATCCCAAGTCTCCCGGATCTCCCGCATATTGATAGCGTTTCCCTGATGCCCGCAAATTAGTTCAAATCTCCCGGGATATAATGTTAGAGTGAGACATACTGCGCGCATAACATACAGCGCGCTGCGCGTGCACTGTACAGAGGGAGAGACTTTGCGTTTGTGCCTCGCGAACGCGAAAGTTAGCCTTCCCTCCCACCCCCACAATCTTGTTATCGAAATATACCTCCCGGAAATGAATTCTTGCAGGTTGGGATAACTGACATTAAATTGATTTTTTATTTTTATAAAGTTACCAAGGAGGGCCAACCACGTCAACTCCTTGCGAGAGACCTGCCCCTTCAAACCCTCTCCACCATAGCTTCGTCCAGTGACTCGTACAGTAACATCTGTGATAACTAATTTACTTTTAAACCTGACTTTTCTTGCACGGTTATTTCAGTTTAATGAAATACAAGCATGTCATTAAACGCAACGTTTATAGAAATCGAACTTTACCTCATCCATGACAACTAATTTTCGATTCCCGTCTGACTGATTTATCCACGGTGGAGTTGAAAACAACAGTTCCCATCATTCCGCGTTCCTCCACGGCGTCATCAAGCAAAGCCGTTGTTGTTGTTTTGAATGTAGCGCCCTCTAGCGGCATCTAGATCTTAGGTATTGCACCTTTAATGGGCTTTATGACGTGTTCTGTCTTGTGAAAAAATATCTGGTTTAAATTATGTCCCGTTTCGGAGATGCATTACCACATAATCTACCCATAACATGTTTGACTGGCTGGTGTAAAAACTTTAAAGGCCTTTTTCTCCGTTTCTTTGTTTGCTTAGTTACTGCACTTTGCCTTTGTAGGGCAGAATAGCCTATGCACTTAAAATATATCAGTGACATTGTTTTGTCTCAAGATGCACACCAGTAATGTTTTTAAGGCAAGTTTATAAAAGCTACTCAAATGACCTAATTAATTCAATGCCTAATCTTTGCTTAATTAGCCATTTCTGTAAAATCAGGCCATGATGTATTATACACCTTATACACATGCTCCTTTCCACAGGAGAGACGTTTAGATCTCTGAGCTTCCAGTACCGGATCGGCCGTAGTACCATCAGTGAGATAGTAATGGAGACTTGTCAAGCCTTGTATGAAGTCTTAAAGGATGATCATTTAAAGGTAAGTAATTTGATGTAAATAACAGATGTACATTTCACAACAGTGGGTGGACACATAAAGAGAAGCCTTTACTGGAGAAGTCCCAAAACCAAGTGTTTTACCCAGACAGTCAAAACCAGAGTAGATAATGAATCATTTTCTAAATTATAATTAGTGGACTTTAGGAAAAAAATTCTTTAAAAAAAGGTATAACCTCTGTAAAAATGAGAGAACATTACATGTATTAATTATATATGGTGTTTCTTTTTTTTTTCTCAGACTCCCACAACGGAGGCAGAGTGGAGAGAGGTGGCAATGGGATTTGAAAACAAATGGCAATTTCCTAATTGCTTAGGAGCCATAGATGGAAAGCACATCTACATCCAGCCACCTGCTAACTCTGGAAGTACTTACCACAATTACAAGTCCAGATTTTCTGTTGTACTCATGGCAGTAGTCGACGCAGATTACAGATTTATTTACGCAAATGTTGGCGTACAAGGAAGAGTGTCAGATGGAGGAATATTTGGCCAGTCAGACCTCCGAGCTGCCATGGACAGAGATCTGCTGAATGTCCCACCCCCAGAGCCACTACCAGGGAGTAACATATCTTTGCCCTATGCATTTATTGGTGATGAAGCTTTCCCTCTTCGAATCGACCTGATGAAGCCATACCCCTTCCGAAATCTGGACCATGGGCAGCGAATATTTAACTACAGGCTATCAAGGGCAAGGCGTACAGTTGAAAACGCATTTGGAATTTTGGCCAATAGACTCTGTGTTTTCCTTTCCAACATTGCACTGGAGCCTGAGAAAGTGACAACAGTTACACTAGCTGCACTCTGTGTGCACAACTTCCTGAGGAAGAAGGCGTCAGATGTGTACCTGCTGTTGTGTTGGGTTCTTATGATAAGAAATGAAGACATGACTCGCTCGATTCACATCGATTCTCTCTTTAATGTCAACACCGTTCCGACCCCCACATACATCCTTACTGCCACCTAGTGCCTTGGCAGTGTAACAATATTATAGATCACACCACATCTCCCTTTTTGAAAAGAAATAGACTGTGACCTATGCAGTATTCAGCAGATTACATAAAACTAAAAAAAAACTCTTACCTTCACTTGTATATCTTTGTGAAACATACTCAACTATAACATATTTCTTTACAGTACTTATTTAACACTCATTTTTCCTAAAACTCTTAGGGACCAAATTACACTAACAAGAAAAAGAACTCTTTGGGGTGTTTTCCAAGCTACACATGAACACACAGTAGTCACCCTAGACGGTCAACACCAAAACAGGATTCAACTTCCTATTAAGCTCTTATAACACTTAACAGACTAAACCTTCCTGTTTAGACCATTTAGTACATTAGCTTTTTTTCTTCTTCACTGATTCAGTCTATCTGGCTTTGTGATAACCCTGCCTGATCTGGTTCTCACAGTTTTGGGAGTGTTGCTAGACCACTCCGGAGACACCTGCCCAGTGTCTGTGGAAGTGTCCTGCAGGTCAACCCCTGCAGCATGCTCTTGCGTGTTATTGCTGTTGTCTGCCGACATGGGCGTGAGGTGGCGGCGATTCCTCCTCAAAGTGCCCTGTGGTCCACTGACCAGGTAAGATCTAGGTGTTTCATGTGCGGCTGTCACAGTACCTGTAGATCTTGTGTCTGTGATCCACACTTGATCCTCTGGTGACAGGTCAGAGAGATTTCTCACTCTGTGTTTGCGGTCGTAGTTGCTTGCATCCATCCATCTCCTCTTACTTTCTTTGCACTGCACCGACCGAAGGTCTGGAATGGCTGGCTCCAACACTGCTGGGAAAGCTGGCACAGTGGTGCGCAGGCGCCGCCCCATAAGCAGCTGAGCTGGACTGAAGCCATTGTTCAAAGGAGTGCTCCTATAAGCCAGCAGCGCACGGTAAGGGTCAATGGCTTTTTTCAGCAGGTTTTTGATGGTTTGGACAGCGCGCTCAGCCTCACCGTTGCTTTGGGGGTATCTTGGGCTGCTCGTTACATGCTCAAATTCATACTCTGTGGCGAAGGCCGACATGTGAGCCCCCGCGAACTGAGGCCCGTTGTCTGTGACTAGAATCTCTGGTATGCCGTGTCTGGCGAAAATTGACTTGAGGTGCATCACCACATCCACACTCCTTGTTGGGCTCAGCTGGGCCACCTCCACATACCTGGAAAAATAGTCCACAACAAGCAGGTAATCTTTGTTTTTCAAGGTAAACAAATCAGCCCCTAGCTTCTGCCATGGCCTATCAGGTAGCTTGGAAGGCATAAGAGGCTCAGTCACATTGGCACGTTCTTTAACGCATGCTGTGCATTTCAACACCAGCTCACCAATTTGGCTGCTAAGCCCCGGCCACCACACGGATTGCTTGGCTCGTTCACGGCATTTGACTATTCCCTGGTGTCCTTCATGAATTTTCTCTAGCACACTATTCCTCATTACAGAAGGGATTACTAGTCTAGTGCCCCGCAATAACAGTCCATTGTGAGTGCTGAGAACAGCCCTATCAGTCCAGTAGGGTCTCACAAGCACATCCAGTCTGCTGCGATCTGGCCAGCCCTCCATGCAGTACTTCATCACCTCCGCGCACACGCTGTCCGCACTCAGCTGTTTCCGCAGCTCAGACAGGTAAGCTTCGCTTGCTGGTAAGTGTTCCATCACAGAGTCCACATATATGTTAGTTTCCTCCATCAGGCCATCCGCAACAGTCCCCCCATCCTTCAACGGCGCCCGTGATAATGTGTCTGCTGTAGTAAGGCTTTTCCCTGGGACGTGCTTGATTGTATACATGTACCTCATGAGTCTCATCTTGAATCTTTGTATTCTCGGTGGGAGGGAATCCAGCGCTTGTCCTCCCAGCAGGCTCACGAGGGGCTTGTGATCCGTCTCCAGCTCAAAATGAAGACCGATGATGAAGTCGCTGAATCTTTCACATGCCCATGTCAGGGCCAGTGCTTCCTTCTCCACCTGAGCATAGCGCTGCTCCGTGCCTCTGAGCGCCCTGGACGCATAAGCCACAGGTGCCCAGGTCCCCTTGCATTTCTGCAGAAGTACACTGCCTAGCCCATATGACGAGGCATTGGCTGATATTTTCAGTTCTTTGTTTGGGTCATATAACTGCAGGACTGGAGTGGATGCTAACTCATGCTTGAGACTGGTGAATGCCTTCTGCTGTTCTGGCCCCCAATACCACAGGTTCTGTTTTGACAGCAGGTCTCTGAGGGCTTTGTCCTTTTCAGCCAGGTTCGGCACAAACTTGCCTAATTGATTCACCATTCCCAGAAAGCTCCTGAGCTCGCTGACGTTGTGTGGCGGATCCATCTCACGTACAGCACGTGTCTTTTCTGGGTCAGGGCATATCCCAGAAGCTGAGATGATGTATCCAAGAAACTTCACCTTGGTTTTGCTGAACTCACACTTGGCTGTATTCAGTGTGATGCCTGCTGCCTGTGCCCTCTGCAGCACCGCATGCACCCTTGTGTCATGCTCAGCTTGTGTGGAACCCCACATAAGGACATCGTCCATGTGGCAGACGACCCCTTCCAAGCCTCCATGCGCTGGAGTTCCTGCTTTACTTTCCCCATCAAGGGAAGTGGGACACGACGAGGCACTTTCAAAGAAACAGGCTTGACATCTGGTCTAAGCTTGATTGTGTACTGCTGCTGGACTAGACCCAACCCACCGCACAGTTTTGGATATTGCCGTTTTACAGCGTCCAAGTCAATGCTATCCACTCTGGCTACCAGTCTGAGGTTAACTGAGGCGGGTCTACTCAGCAAAGCCGTGTTCAAGTGCTTCACTACATAAATGTCCTCTGTGGTGCGTTTATCTCCATTTTTCAGTGTTTCTCTGGCTACACCCACTACCGAGAGAGGTACACGGCCTGGCCCAAACAGAGCTTTATTTCCTGGGGTGAGGTTGTGTGCGGTGCCACTGCATATTTGTCTGTACACCTGCTCCGGTATGACTGTAACGTCCGCTCCTGTATCAATTTTAAACCTCACATTAGTATTCCTTACTTGTAAGTCTACTGTCCATGCATCTTCTCCTGCATCAATGGTTCCCAGGAATATGTCACTATCTTCCGTGACAGCACTCACACTTTTAGTAGCCTTGCACACTTTGCCATAGTGTCCTCTCTTGCCGCAGTTGTGGCAGTCTGCATACTTTGCTGGGCACTGGAACTTAGCATGCAGATTTCCACATTTGGGACATGACTTATGCTCAGCTCCTGATTGTGCTTCGTGCTTGTCTTTGTATTGTTTAGCAGGCTGTTTTTTGTTTTTCCATGCTTGAAACTTTGCTTTCCTTGTGTGGACAGCATCCACAGTAGTTTTACTAGCATGTATAGCATCCCCTCTCAGATCTGTTTGTTGACGTTTAATGTCCTCTGCTTGTCTAACCATAATAATGGCTTTTGCCAGATCCAACCTGCTCTCCATCTGCATTTTCTGAGAAAGTGAACTGTCTCTGATGCCCACTACGATCCTGTCCCTCAACAGTTCATCGCGCAGTGCCCCGTACTCACAATCTTCAGCCAGTGCATATAAAGCTGTAATAAACGAGTCAGCAGATTCGGACGGCCCCTGTGCTCGCTGGTTAAATTTAGCCCTTTGGTAAATCACATTTTTCTTTGGCACGAAAAAGTTTGTGAAGCCGTCTCTGACGGAGCTGTACACCTCTTTCTGATCGGCGGATAAAGTCAGCCCTTTTAAAACGTCATCTGCCTCGTCTCCCATGCAATATATTAGCGTGTTTACCTGGTTAGCATCTGTTGACTTATCCAGGTCGCTAGCCACTCTAGAAGCGCTCAAACCGTCTTATCCATTTTTCCCAGTCATGTGGCTTCGAAAAGTCGAAGGATTCCGGCGGGTTTATTGAGAACATTGCACATGTTTTAGCAGAAGGCTGTGGAGGATCGTCATGTTCTGCCCCGGCCGCTTGCTGTTCTCGTTGCGGGTGCGACATGCTTGTTAACCTTGGCAAACTTCAACTTCTCCACTTCTCAGTTACTTCCTCCTCTTCTCATATAATGTCCGCTATCCTTTAACTTACTATAACTCCACTTCTGACACCATGTTGTGTTGGGTTCTTATGATAAGAAATGAAGACATGACTCGCTCGATTCACATCGATTCTCTCTTTAATGTCAACACCGTTCCGACCCCCACATACATCCTTACTGCCACCTAGTGCCCTGGCAGTGTAACAATATTATAGATCACACCACACCTGCCTTCAGCCTTTGCAGATGTTGAAGATGACAATCACAACATTGTTCCTGGAGCTTGGAGAAGGGATGGAGAACGTCTCAGGTTACGACTGAAACCTATGCCCTGAGAACAGGGAACGAGACAATACGTCGAATGACGCAATGGGGAACGCCTCAGGCGTGACAGGTGTCTGAAATCAAATATCAACTCACAGTAATCAGGTTGACCGGCGACAGCCCGTGCATCATCAGCTTGAATGATGAGCGTGTCAATCTGGATGTATAAGAAGGGCGCCTTGAAACCGTGACAACATCCTATCGTCTGAAGGGACTGTTGCAGGCAGGCCCCGAGGCATGGCAACGAGACGTATTGTCTCGTTCCCTGTTCTCAGGGAACATAGGTTACAGTCGTAACCTGAGACGTTCCCTTTCGAAGGGAACTCAACAATACGTCGAATGACGCAATGGGGAACGAAATACCCACTCCGCCATGCTGAGGGGAGTGCATGCCGAAAAGGCAGTGACAACTGTCAGAACCAGTAATTCCAAGGAACACTAAAACCACTCACCCTATGTTACATCGGGCTGTCAGTGACAGCACTCCCTACCGGTCATAGCCCAAGCTAATGAACCAAGAAAAACCAGAACGTAATAACGTGGGTAAATCGGGGCCAGCTCAAAGGCTTTAGGACCACAACTTCAAAATAGAAGGGGTCCCTTCTAGGGAGTGTGGCTAGGGGGCCAAAGGGACCCCCAGCCAGTCACTATTCAGGAGAACACTCCTCCTGAAATGCCCCCAGGCTGGCCTGGTGATCTGTACTAAGACACACAGTCTGGCCATAGCCTGTCCGTCCAAGACAGAGCCTCTGGAAATTGCCTAGGAAAGGCATCCAAAAACTGAAGGCCCGCGAAGCTGGCAGAAACCATCAAGTTTCGGATCACAGAGACGGGATCCTCCGGAGAGTGTGACTCAACCTCAAAACAACGGGAATCGTACACTTAATCCACGAGTTTCCACCCAGTGCTCGCTTTGAGCACTGAGGAAGTAAGAGAGGGATCAAAATCAGGAAGGTCAATGAGACCTAAGACCTGATGACCCCCTGTGTGGGGAGCTCTGAAACATGAGGGCTCATGTCAGGAAGGCCGTACACTGTGCGGCCTGAAACCCAACGACCACAGCTTGTGGAAGCTCATCCTTCAGGAAAGCCAGAGGCTAGAAACCTGACAGACCCACAATATGGGGCTACCTCGAAACAGGTCTAATGAGACCTAAAACCACCAGTTGTGGGAGATAGCTTGAACAAGGGAAGTGCCTGTCGTAATGTATTGCGACAAAGACACATCTAGAGTGGGACCCAAAGTGAAGAACCGGAGTCTGAACCACATAAGAAGGGACCGAAGCATACTGCGCGTGACCCTCACCATAAGAAATGGATTTTAAAAAGTGCACAAGACATCTCGTCGGGTGACTTAGCACAATAATAGGTGAAGTATGGGTTTGTGTACTTCACTCTGAATTCAGGAAGGCCCGTTGAGGCCTGTAACCTGGCGACCACAGTGTGTGGGAGCTCATGGCCAGGAAGGCCTGGTAAGGCCTGTAACCTGGCAACCACAGTATGCGGGAGCTCGTAACCTGGCGACCACAGTATGTGGGAGCTCATAACCAGGAAGGCCTAGTGAGGCCTGTAACCTGACGACCACAGTGTGTGGGAGCTCGTGACCAGGAAGGCCTGGTAAGGCCTGTAACCTGGCGACCACATCCGGTGGCAGCTCGTACTCAGGAAGGTCAGGGAGACCCAGCCTGGTGTACCTGAAAAACCACACCAAGTGGGAGCTACTTCGAGAAGTTAGCTCTTAAGAACTCTTAAAGTGGGACCCGAGGAAAGACCGGGGTCTGAGCCACATAAGAAGGGACCGAAGCATACCGCGCGTGACCCTCACCATAAGGAATGGATTTTAAAAAGTGCACAAGACATCTCGTCGGGTGACTTACCACAATAATAGGTGAAGTATGGGTTTGTGTACTTCACTCTGAATTCAGGAAGGCCGAACTTGAGGCCTGTAACCTGGCAGCCACAACAAGTGGGAACCCATAATCAGGAAGGCCTGACAAGGCCTAACACCCGATAGTCCCAATGCATGGGGAGCTCACATTCAGGAAGGCCGCTGAGGCCTGCAGCCTGACATGTGAAGACTCACCACTACAACTTAGCGACCACGAAAAGTGGGGGTTTCACATTCAGGAAGGCCTGGTGAAGCCTGCAACCTGATATGTGACAACTCATAACCAGGAAGGCCAATGAAGCCTGAAGCCTGGTGACCACAGAGTGGGAGCAAAGTGCTCAGGAAAGGTGGTGAGGCTGTATTCTGGCTACCGCAGCATGTGGGAGCCCACATTCAGGAAGGCTGGGTGAGGCCTGTAAACTGACTACCACAGTATGTGGGAACTCATAACCAGGAAGGCCTGGTGAAGCCTGTAACCTGGCGACCACAATGTGTGGGAGCTCATAACCAGGAAGGCCTGGTGAGGCCTGTAACCTGGCGACCACAGTATGTGGGAGCTCATAACCAGGAAGGCCTGGTGAGGCCTGTAACCTGGCGACCACAATGTGTGGGAGCTCATAACCAGGAAGGCCTGGTGAGGCCTTTAACCTGGCGACCACAGTATGTGAGAGCTCGTATCCTGGTGACCACAGTATGTGGGAGCTCATAACCAGGAAGGCCTGGTGAAGCCTGTAACCCAGCGACCACAGCATGTGGGAGCTCACAACCAGGAAGGCCTGGTGAGGCCTGTAACCTGGCGACCACAATAAGTGGGAGCTCATAACCAGGAAGGCCTGGTGAGGCCTGTAACCTGGCGACCACAATAAGTGGGAGCTCATAACCAGGAAGGCCTGGTGAGGCCTGTAACCCGGCAACCACAGTATGTGGGAACTATAACCAGGAAGGCCCCTTTGAGGCCTGTAACGTAGCGACCACAATGTGTGGGAGCTCATAACCAGGAAGGCCTATTGAGGCCTGTAACCTGGCGACCACAGTATGTGGGAGCTCATAACCAGGAAGGCCTGGTGAGGCTTGTAACCTGGCGACCACAGTATATGGGAGCTCATAACCAGGAAGGCCTGGTGAAGCCTGTAACCCAGCGACCACAGCATGTGGGAGCTCATAACCAGGAAGGCCTGGTGAGGCCTGTAACCTGGCGACCACAGTACGTGGGAGCTCATAACCAGGAAGGCCTGGTGAGGCCTGTAACCTGGCGACCACAATGTGTGGGAGCTCATAACCAGGAAGGCCTGGTGAGGCCTTTAACCTGGCGACCACAGTATGTGGGAGCTCATAACCAGGAAGGCCTGGTGAAGCCTGTAACCCAGCGACCACAGCATGTGGGAGCTCATAACCAGGAAGGCCTGGTGAGGCCTGTAACCTGGCGACCACAATCAGTGGGAGCTCATAACCAGGAAGGCCTAGTGAGGCCTGTAACCCGGCAATCACAGTATGTGGGAGCTCCCACAGATGTCTCTCCGTGGCCACCATAGCACTGACGGAACAGCAGATTGCTTGGTGGCCCGGAGTCCCGCAGCAGATCAGTCTGGTAGGCCTGAGGACCACAAGGGCGTGCAGAACCGCACCTGCCTGACCTGCTGCCGTGTACGCTCTGTCATTCAAGCATGAAGATGTCTTGAGCAGCTTGGATGACAGGGTCAGAGCTCTTAGTGAAGAGGACCAACCAGAGACGAGATAGTTAGCCAACGTCTCGTCCACTGGCGGCATCGACACATATCCGTGCTCCACGGCTCCCTCCACAGCAGCGAAACTAGCCCGCTGATGCAGATAGAGACGTGAGGAGAACGGATTCTTCCATACCCTCTCAATCCCAGCGTGGAGATCAGAAAGGAATGGAAGGCTCATCCGGGCTGGTGGCTTATGGGTGGGGAGGAACCAGCCATCCAAAATACCATGAGCGGGTTCCTCCCAGACGCGCCTCCACTGCAACTGCAATCTGTCTGTGGCGCGCCCCATAATGTCAACCAGCTCAGCGTACACTGGGCAGGAGGGCTGAAATGGTTCGGTCTCAACCAAACTGATACCCTTTTCTATATATATATATATATATATTACAGCCAACTCCTGCCCTGCCCGAAGAGAACAGTTACAGATTCACCAAAGAGAGAGAGTGCTCATTTTCTCTCTTCTTAGATGTTCAACATTAATCTGTAACTCACCCTCGTCAGCTGGTAGATCATCCGCGAGGTTAACGCCCCTCTCCCGATAATCTGCCAGCTCCGTCTGAAAGCTCCACGAGCTCAACCACCACTGAGCCTCAGCCCGAGCGGGAACCGGAACCGCGGGGTTCAGATGCCGCGCCCACTTCCCTCGAGAAGTGGGTCAGACGAGAGCAGAGAGTTCTGAAAGGAAAACTCTCAGTTCGCGCAAAAAACTCCCTCGAGAGCTTCCCGCGAATGCTCTTCTCTCAGGCAGAACACGCACAGATCGTGTGAATCCTCCAGTGTCAAATATCTGGACACAAGTCGGCACACTCGCGCAAAGTGTTTCTCCACGTCTCTGCGCGCTTAATCGTTGATACTATCAAACAGACAAACAGTCCCTGAAGACGAAAAGATGTTGTCACGGTTTCAAGGCGCCCTTCTTATACATCCAGATTGACGCGCTCATCATTCAAGCTGATGATGCACGGGCTGTCGCCGGTCAACCTGATTACTGTGAGTTGATATTTGATTTCAGACACCTGTCACGCCTGAGGCGTTCCCCATTGCGTCATTCGACGTATTGTTGAGTTCCCTTCGAAAGGGAACTCCCCTCTGTGGCAGCAAGCAGTGCACGGAATGCCACAACCGCCGCCAAAAATCAGAGAGACAATTTAAAGGCATATTTTCTTTCACCTGCTGGATCTGTTTCCTGGCAGGAAAATATGATTTAAACACCAACTGGTTAAATCTTTTCATATTGACCACTATTGCAAGACGTATAGAACACTTGCTCAGAAAGACTTTTTTTTTGTACACTATACAAATTACTAGTACTAGTACAATATACAACCAACTGAAAGGTTGAAAACTTTAGTAAAATGTTAAGGGATAGTTCACCCAAAGAATTTCTTCTGTCATTAATTACTCACCCTCATGTCGTTCCAAAGCTGTAAAACCTTCATTCATCTTCAGAAAACAAATTAAGATACTTTTAAACAACTTAATTTGTGTTCCGAAGATGAACGAAGGGCTTGTGGGTTTGGAATGACATGAGGGTGAGTAATTAATGACAGAATAAATTTTTCTGGGTGAATTAACCCGTTAAAGTCTTAATTATATATGTGTAATTAAAAAATTAGTAGAATGTGTAACGGTTAAAGAATGTAAAATGATTTGTGTTTTAAAAATGCACAAGATACATTTTCTTTAGTAAAATCTTTTATTGAAATCAAATAACACTTTTCTTGACTCATTTCATAAGTCGTAAGTTTTGAACAAAGGGAAAATGACTCGCAAACATTAACCCTTTTAAAATGTGCAAACATTTGCAAAACAGCTTAAACATAAACTGCATTCAAAGTGCCAACAACAAACAGCATTTCAGACACAATGTGACTGCAGTTTAGCACCATCACACACAAAAAAAAGGGATCAATACTTGAACTTAGACCCCATTTATTTCCTGGTCATATGCCTCTTCTACTGCCCTGAGGTAGCTCACTGGAGGGGTTACAGAGGGTACATAAATGGATGTATTCTGGTAGGGTTGGTTCAAATTTGTGTGTCCCTGCCAAGGCGTTTGGGGGCGTAAAGGTCGCTCAGGATCAGGATGTAGTGCTAATCTGGCCTCATTTTCTTGTGCATCGTATAACATCATAAGGATGTTGCGACGTAGTCTCATCTTGGTCAGTGGGTCTTTAATTAGCTTAATCTCAGTAACTACCTGTTTGGCAAATGTTTGATCAACATCCGTACTGGCATTTACCAGAGTTTCAGATACATTTTTCAAAATGGTTACTTTCTCCAATTCAAGTTCATCTAATGATTTATCTCGTAACTTTTGTTTGGGTTTGTAATGTGCTCTTTCAGGAACCTGACGATGCTGGTGTGATGATGAGGCTTCAAGTGAGGTTTGTGGAGTTGATGGTCCAGATGTGTGGTGGGAGGTGGAGGTGGATGACTCGAACACATCCTCCTCTGTCTTCTGATCTTCTCCACCCTCATCTGTGATGCTGTGTTCCAAGTCATCCAACTACAATAAAACAAGTTGTGTGAAATATCAGGCATTAACAAGTAATGACACAATACATGTTTTGAAAGCATATACTATAGAAAGCTCACACATGTATTTAAAAGTTAGAAAGGACTGTAACAACCTTTACCCCAAACTTACATTAAGTGTAGACTGAGACACGCGTTGTGCAACAAAGGGCTGTAGAAACTGCAGGTTTTTTAAAATCCACTTCTGTCTGGAAGTTAATTCTTTGTCGCCGCTGCCACTCGGTTTTGAACTGAGAACTTTCCCATACTGTGTTCGGAGGGAAGCAGCTTTTGTTTGGACCTCACCGGCTGTAGGTAAGAAATCAGATTACAAATGTAAAATCTAGTCTCTGTAATTGTCAATCACACTACTCACTCGCACGCACACACACACACACTCACTCATACACACATACACATAACATACATAGTCTCACACACACTCAAACTCACTCTCTTTTGTTCATTCATACATGACATACGCGCGCGCGTGCACACACACACACACACACAGACAGACTCGCTCACGCACTCATACATAAATAATCACACACACACTCAAACTCACACACTCTCGTTCATTCACACATACATAGCCTACATACGCGCACGCACGCACACATACTCACTCGACTCACTCAAGCACGCACTCATACACACGTACGCACATACATGAATGATTAGCTAGCCTAATGCTAATTTCAGTACTCACTGGGTTGCTGTAGTGTTTCCGCTATTGTTCGCCAGCATTTTTCTTTTTGAATTCTGTCGTGGTAGTCCCTCGATGACACATCATAAAGACAGGAGTGCTGTTGCCACAGCTCCACGAACCTTTCCTCCATGTCATAACTCCACCTAGCACCATCGTCTCTCTTTCGTTTCGCCATTTTTGAAAGTTGTGTACGAAAACGCTTCTGTGCTCCTATTGGTCAACCTCATACATGTGACGGAACCCGTCGTGGACGACCATTTAAAAAATTAAACATGCTAGTCTTTTTATCGTGATGTCGTGAAGCATCGCAGACGCGACGTATGTTGTCGCCCACTATGACACATTATACGAGATGATAAGATCGAATCTTGCGTCCCGACGCCTGTTGTCGTTTACGAATCCCCACGACACCCTACGTCAAAAGGATCGTGCCAAAATCGGCCTAAAAACGTGTAATCTGAACCAGGCATAAGGGAATGTACATTGCACGCCAAGACAGAATAGTGGATCTTATAGTGAAGGACATATCAAGCCATATCTCATGTGCTGTAAAAATGTATAAACATTCTTGTGTAAAACCATCTATGTTTCAGAATTGTAATAGCTCTGAAACCTTTTCTCATGTGCTTGCAAATACATCAGATATTGTTGTGGTTAATGAAGAGACCAGCGAGGTGTTTGTTGTTGAGGTTGCATACCTTTGACTTGAGTATGGAAGAAGCCTTTTTGACTAAGATGATTAAATATCAACCAGTCCTAAACATCATCTCAGAGTTAGGTTATCAGAGCCGACTTCTTGTGCTCATATTTGGCAGTTTAGGACACACACACAACAAGCAGGTTGTAAGAGGGCTTCAACAACTAGGGATGCCCAAAAAGAGGGCTAAACGGCTAGCGAAGTACGCCGCTCTGCTGTTATAGGCAGCCGTCATATCTGGCAGAGACGATGCTACTTGTATCCATAAACTACTGAGTGATGCTAAATATTGTGAAGATCTGCCGTATGCCACTGGTCCTTGATTATGACTGCATCTATGGTATTTGTGTCCCTGTAAATCATTTCTTTCAAGTGGACTTAAATAAATAGTTAAAATGTGTGTTGCAGAGGTAAACAGATGCAGGATTACAGAAATCCCTCGACTCTCCCAGAGCCATTAAACCCAGAACGAATTATTGGATGCCTGTGTGTGTGTGTGTGTGTGTGTTGGCTGAAGTTATGAGTGTGTTTGTGCGATTGTTCCTTTGATCTCAGAGCTTCAGGTGCTTGACCTCAACATCTGCTGAAGTTACGTGAGTGTGTGTGTGCGTGTGTGTGTGTGTGTGTGTGTGTGTGTGTGTGAGTGTCTCTGCTGAAGTCGCTCACAAGCTTATAGAGATAATATTTGTGTTTCTGTTACGCTTTCCTGGATTTTTATTGGTCTGTTTAGCTTGTATTTCTGTCGGTCACAGTAGATCAGATGGTGACGCTTCACAGTAAGGTTAATTAGTTAACATTAGAATGCATTAACTGACATCAATTAACCATTTGTTGCTGTATTTGTTCATCTTTGTTAATGTTAGTTCACAGTGCATTAACTAATGTTTACAAGAGTTTAATAAAGTATTAGTAAATGTGGAAATTAACAAAGATTAATAATAAATGTATTGCAGTTCATTATGAACTATGTAAATGCTAACGTATGCTAACTAATGTAGTTAATGTTAACTAATGAGCCTTATTGTAAAGTGTTGCCGATAAAACTGTACGTGTGTAAAGGACACAGTGTTTCAGCGTTTACACAGTGCATTTACAGCATCCACTGTGACCGATTTTATGCCTTACAGAGATTAACAGGGATTCATTCATAAGACTCTTGTTTTCTAGAACCAATTATAAAGAGGTTCTTTATTAGGAAAAATGTCTTTAATGATTGCATAATACTTCATTTTTTCTTGTAATAAATTATTTTTACGTCCTGATTAATTGATCAAATTGTATTAATATTAAACATTTATTATAATTAAATGATCCCATAAAGCGCCTTTAAGCTTCTATGCCATTTATTCTTTGAATTAACAGTTCTTTAACAGTTCTTTAGTTGAACAAATATTGTTCCAGTAATATCATTGAATGTTTGTTCAGAGTTATCTGGTCTTTAATAATGTTCTCAAACGTCATGAAAACATGTTCTAGTAGAGTATTGACTCTATAAAATGCATAATAATGACTCTTTAAAGATGAGGCCTTCGGTCAAAGAGTCTCTGGAAAATAAAAAGGAATTGACAAGGTCTTGGAACCTGTGCTTACAGAGAAAATATGAATCTAAATGCTGAACTTCTTTATAGAATTATATAGCTCACCTAATTTTTTTAAATTAGAATCATTTGTAACTGATACAAAAATTAATTCTCTCTTTTTTTTCATTATTTAATGAATTGAATTTATTGGATTTAAATGGCCTGTGAGATCCTGGTAATTATGTGAGCCGTCACTGTCCGGCTTAACGAGCGCTCCACGATTTAGGCGTTGTAGATATTAAGACTAACTGCACTCTTTAATTAAAGCTCTAATCTGAGGAGTCCTCGGAAGAAGAAAAAGCACGATATAGATTGACTTCACTTTTTAGAGATTTTGCAAGATAATGTGTGTATTTTGATGTCACAAAGAGATGTTTTATAGAATAGAACAGAATAGAATATGGATTCATTCAGCTGTGGAATAAACACCAATGCACTTGATTTGATTCCCTGAAAAACACCAGTGATAATTTGCCAGTGTAGAATAGAATAGAATAGAATAGAACAGAATAGAATAGAATAGAATAGATGCTTTTTTTCTGTTTCTTTCAGCTGTGGAATAAACATTAACACACTTGTTTTGATTCCCTGAAAAACACCAGTGATAATTAGCCGATGTAGAATAGAATAGAATAGAATAGATGCTTCTCTGTTTCTTTCAGCTAAAGATGAACACATTTTTTGATTTTTTTGTTTTGATTTCCTGAAAAACACCAGTGACAATCAGCCGATGTAGAATAGAACAGAACAGAACAAAATGTAATAGAATAGAATAGAATAGAATAGATGCTTTTTTTCTGTTTCTTTCAGCTGTCGAATAAACATTAAGGCACTTGTTTTGATCCCTTGAAAAACACCAGTGATAATCAGCTGGGGAACGTGAGTGAACATGATGTCTCTAATTAAAAACTGATGAAGTAAAACTGATCTTAATTTATTCCAGCTTGCTTTTTATTCCAATTTTAAACCACCGCAATCAAACAATTAAATATGTGCAAGCGCACCATGGGGTCAGTTCCTCCTTCCATTAGAAACGCTAGAAGATGAACATGAATTAAACAAACCCGTCATGCCCGAGGAAAGGAATGATTCGTTAACAGAAACCTTCGAATAAATAACATCCTCACAATTAGCCGTCTTGACAAATCCAGTGGTGCTAATTTTCCCCTGACTGGACAGAATGGGATTTGAATGGATAAAAACTCTTTTTTTACAAATTATTTTCAGAATTGTTAAGTTTAATGTAAATGAGATGGAGATGGATTTTTAAGCATGACAGCGTCTTTTATTTGACAGGATAGGGATGCACCGATAAGCTGATTTTTTTGTTTTTGTTTTAGGAAATATACCAAAATGTTATCCCCTGACACTTCCCAGTTTAGTCTAACACAGTACATGTACTTAAAATAAATTATAAAGATAATTGATAATAGAATAGAAGATAAAGTGTTAGTATTAATGGACCAAGTGTTGCCGATAAAGATGCGTCTTCAGCCGTTTTCATATGAGTTATAGAGAAAGAAGGCCATTGGTGACGAATGAGTGTGTTTGATTAGCAGGTTGTAGTCCTGGGATAGAGTGACACACACACACACACACACACAAACACACACACACACACACTGCAGTAGTGTTAATTTCGTTAACGAAAACTAAACGAAAATATTTTCGTCAACGCACATTTTTCACCGAACGAAAACTAGACGAGACGAGACTAAAATCCTCACTTATAAACAATAACTGGGAGTAAATCAGAAATAATTTTCGTAGACTAATAAAGACGAGACGAAAATGCAGTTCGGTAAATAAAGACTGGGCTAAAATCTATGGACATTTTAGTTCACAAACAAAGACGAGACGAAAATTACATATTATTATATGATATGGTTTTGTCAAATCCTGTCTCCTCCTCCGCCTCCTCCTCGTCAGCTCTTCCGCCACACACCCACTTTCAAACCTGGAGCGGGCGGGCACAGTCAGTCAGAGTAGCCTACACAACACGGAGCTGGATTCACGGTGAGGCGGCGGCGACAGGTTAAAAGTAAAACATGCTTTTTACGGGGCTCGGGAGAAAGAAGAGACGTGATATATGGACACATTTTGTTACAATGATAAACTAACTAATGATGGCTAACTTTCATAGCATTTAGTATCCAGGCTGGCTATGTTACGTTAGCTTCTTAGCACGTAGCGACCGTAGCCACTTGTTGATAGAATTGTATGTGAAGTTAAATTTATGCTAACTTAGATATGTTATACTGGCCGGGCAACTATAGTTTCAGTTAAATTTGATTAAAGCAGACAGACGCTTTAAAAAGATTAGTTAAAAAGATTTCATACGTTCTAGCAAGCTATGCCTTGTTTCACCTTAAATACTGTACCTTTATATACCATGTGAACTAGCTGGCAGAAAAGCACTTTTGTTGTATCAGTTGGAGTTTGTTTTTTTGTGTGTTTTTTTCACAACATTGACCTCAAATCTATTTATTTTATTATTCTATGTGAACTAGCTTTAAACAGCCAGCACTTGTGTTAAGTTCATAATACACTTTATTTTATTTATTTGTTTCCTTTGTCAGGTGTATTTTATTTGTTTTAATGCAAGCATTTGTGTTTGTGTCTTTGAACCTTAACAATGTTCAAAATAAATATGCAAATATTGTCAGAACATCTTCCATGTCTGCATGTGTTCCTTAAAATTGTGTTTTTTATCAAAAAGATGAGAGAAAATTTTGAAATGTGAAATAATTTTAGGAAATGTTAAATATTATCTGCTGACAAAAAAGTAAAAGGTTAAAATGATATCCTGACTAAAACTAGACTAAAATGTTGACAGTTTTTTTTGACTAAAACTAAACGAATAAAATTATGTTTTCTTGGACTAAAATAAAGACTAAAATGCTCGACTTATAGTCGACTAAAACTAGACTAAATAAAAATGGGATGATGTCGACTAAATGTGATAAAAACTAACAAGCGATGCTGAAACTGGACTAAAACTGAAACTAAATTTAAAAATGGCTGGTAAAATTAACACTACACTGCAGGTTGTGGTCCTGGGATAGAGCGACACACACACCTACACACACACAAACACACACAAACACACACACACACTGCAGGTTGTGGTCCTGCGATAGAGCGATGGGGTTCTCATTATCTCTCAAGGTCCGGCTCCATTTTCTCATTCCCTGATCGAGGGGAAATTAATTAAAACTCTTTTATTAACTCCCAGGAGGCTCGGCTCGACCTGAACTCGCACCCTCCAGCTCTATTCTCACACACTCACGTCACGCAACACACACACACACACACACACAGAGATACTCTCTCTCTCACGCACACACACACACACACACACACACACTCGCGCGCGCAGGAACTGTTAGTACAGTTTACTGCAGAGCAGCTCATTATGTCAGTGAGATAAACAGTTATGGACATGTAGAAATTAAAGCTGAAGCTCCAATCTCCTCCTGAAAATCCCGAAAATCCCCAAAACAAGTCAGCTGGTGCCTCAGTGACTTTGTTTAGAGAAGCTGTCAGTCACTGCTGTCAATAATGAAATAATAAAATAAAGTCTATTTGAAGTGTAATTTGATGTTTAGTTTCCCATTAGACTTCGTGGAGAGGGTGCGGCTTATGAACTATACTGGGACCAATACTGGGATCAATACTGGGACCAATACTGGACCAATACTGGGACCAATACTGGGACCTATACTGGGACCAATACCGGGACCTATACTGGAACCAATACTGGGACCAACACTGGCACCTGTACTGGGATCAATACTGGAACCTGTACTGGGACCAATGATGGGTCAAATACTGGGACCTATACTGGGACCAACACTGGGACCAATACTGGGACCTATACTGGGACCTATTCTGGGACCAATACTGGTACCTCTACTGGGACCAATAATGGGACCAACACTAGGACCAATACTGGGATCAATACTGGGACCAATATTGGGACCTACACTGGGACCAATAATGGGACCAACACTGGGATCAATACTGGGACCAAAACTGGGACCAATACTGGGGGTGATCAAGATGATTTGGCTTCACTTTTTAGCACTTGTGCGTCACGCTTGATCTCTATAGTCTCGCTTTCGTCCTTCATCCTGTCCTACCTCTGCTTCACTCCTGATATAACTCAGTCTCAGGCACTGAACCGACTCTGTGAAGAGCAGATCATCCTCGCTGAGTCTCCCTGTCAGGCCTGATGGGGCTTTGAAGTGCAACTCCATCCACACTTGAACCTCTCGAGTTTGTGAACGTGCCTGGAGACGAGGAACCACACAGCTCTTGCCCTAACCAGTGTAAGAGATTAAAGTCTGCCTCGACCCAGATTCCACTCCAAAATATGTTTTAGAATGAGCTCATCCCCAAAATGGCTAAATTATCATAGAGATGAAGGAAGTGAAGTTATATTGTTTCTTCACCACTTAGGTTGATCACATCCTAAGCAAATGGTCCTCATTTATTGTAGAATGGGACACAGAGAACCTTCAGATTCAGATAACTTTATTATATCCTTCTATACTTCTCAGACAATTGGGTGTCTTAACTTCATTATTAAAATAGACACCCAATTACAAACCAACTTCTGATTGATTTGCGTATTGATTTGGTTGCGAGTGCAGTGAGCTTGCAGATAGACTCCGCCCACACTCTCTTCTGATTGGCTTGTTTTGTCTCTGGCGCAAGCGATTCCCAGTTCTGTATGTCCTTAACCGCTAGGAGTCAAACGGTGTGTGTCAGCCTCAGATGTTTCTTTACTGTGTTGTCTAACATATGTTAGTGAAGTGCAGATTGAAACATCACACACACACAAACACACACACACACACACACTGGCAGCTGCTCCTGTATCCGCTCTGCTCGAGCACTAACTGGATCCGACACATTTAGTCTTCCCTCATCCTTCACGTTCCTCTTTGTTCTTTATCGTTAACAAGCTTGAGAAATTGGCGGATTATCTGTTTTCATTTTTTGCTTTCCTTTTTAATTTGTCAGATATTAAAAACTTGGCTTACAGTAATGCAGCAATCGAGCAAACAGCCTCTTTAGTTTGATGACAATTAGAGCTCATTTCATATTCCATTTCATTCCAACTGTCAACTGTCATCTGTTTCATTACATCTGTCAACACGCACAATGGAGTGTGCGTGTGTGCGTGTGTGTGTGTGTGTGTGACTGTAAGCAGACTGTTCCCTTTCGTAGTCACTCCGAGTTACGTCAGGAGTGACGGAGAATGGGGGTTTCGCATTGCCTGCGATCTGAGCAGTGGTCTGCCAGATTTTGCGCTTCTCCCTGGTCGCCTCATTCATGTCATTTTCTGATGGTCACGATCGCTGCTCTGTGTGCCTGGGCATTCAGCATGCAGTAGCAGCGTTCGTGGATGACTCATGTTGCTTCTGTGGGAACATGAGCATCTCTACACTGCGATCTAGACTCAATGATCTGATAAAGTGAGAGTCCCCGTGTCCGCTACTCGTTCTGCTTCTTCTTCTAGAAGCTCTTCGACTCGCGAACAGGGTGATATGACGGTGATTGTGTGGCACAACCCCCAACGCTAGCTCCTCGGGCCACACCCACTGCTCCAGTGTTAGAGGCAGCGAGCGCTGTATCGCTTCAGGCGTCTGCCTCTTCGCAGGTACCATCTGTTTCGTTCGGCGCTTCAGAGGATGATGCAATGTCGATCGCAGCATCACAAGGCGGGCTTGACTCCTCGGGAAGTGAGGATGCGGCTGCGTTGCCTCCCTCGGGAGCGACAGCGTGGCTGTGTCTGATCCCGAGATGATGGCCATGCTATCTCGGGCCGCCGCGAGTGTCGGGCTGGAGTGGAACTCCGCCCTGTCCCGATTTCTCGCGGATGGATAATTGTTTTTTGGGCAAGGCTGCCGCCTCACGGCCACGGTCGACCCCAATTCCCTTTTTTCCCGAGCTGCATGCGGAACTGACACGCACTTGGAGGGCTCTTTTGACCTCACGAGAGCGTTTTCAGTTTCCCCCGCCTTTCCTCCCCTTGACGGTGCGGTTACCGTGGGTGTGTTGGGGTTCCCCCGGTGGAGCGCTTTGTTGCGATGCAACTGTGTCCACAGCGCGCGTCCTTCCGTGGTACTCCCGCGCACCCGTCCAAAGCCTTTAGGTTCTCGTCTATGGCGGCGCGATCCTATAGAGCGGCGGGCAGGCAGCCTCCGCCCTGCATACGATGAGCACCCTACTAGCTGCTCAGGGATATACACGAGGGGGGGACTGACCCGGCGAGCTGCGAGCTGCCACCGACCTCGCTCTCAACGGGCGACGGAAGTGGCCGCTCGCTCCCTTGGTCAGGTGATGGCCCAGAAGCATCATCTATGGCTCGACCTGGCAGAGCGGGATGCCGAGCGGACCCGTCTGCTCGGTGTCCCCCTCTCCCAGGTTGGCCACTTCGGCGGTGCGGTCGAGGACTTCGCCCAGCAGTTTTCGACCGCCCAGGAGCAGACAGAGGCGATTATTGCCCGACGGCCAGCTGCTGCCACCACCCAGCCGTCGGTTCAGACGCCTCCGCCTGCTCGCCGCCGAGGTTCCCCCCTGCGGCTCCCTTCCCTCCCACGCGGCCCCAGCAGCAGCCTTCAGCCGGATCGCGTCGCGGAGGAGGCCGCAGGAGAGCGTCACAGCCCCCTCAGGCCGTGTGCCCCGCTAACGCCAGGCGAAGCGAAGTTCCTGAGACGGGCTGCTCAGTGATAGTGTCAGGGTTTTTCACAGGAGGCGGTAGCAGGGCCCCTCCTTCCCCCGGTGGAGGGCCGGGGGAGAATCTTTTGTTCCCAGCTCCCCGCTGCTCACCCCCGAGTGGGCAGCACCCTGAGTTGGTTGAGGAAAGACTTGACACTGTCACTGAGCACACAGACGGGAATGAGTGTGCTCGACGTCCAGTGCGTCGCCCCGCTCATTCCTCTCTGTCTCTGAGGGTGCGGAAGGGAGCGTGTGTCGTCCCGCGACTACACCACTCCCTTCCCCCTCTATCGCCAGACCCCCGGCAGAACAGACCCCTGTGGAACGCTGGTCCTTCCCTGGTCTCTTCTGTTGGGGAACGGGGCTCCACTGTGCATCCGCACGGGGTAACTCCTGTGCGCATGCCGGTCTCCCCGTCCCGCTGCCCCTCCGGGGGGACATCTGTGGTTCGCATGACCCCGCTGGTTCAGTTCCTGGGAGCTTGGCTAGAGCTCCCCGGCCTGTCCCGCTAGGTCATCGGAACGATCAGATTCGGCTAAGCGATTCAGTTCGCATGGTCTCCTCCCCGTTTCAGGGGAGTTCACTCCACTATGGTCGGTGGCAATGCCCCGGTCATGAGAGCGGAGATTGCGACCCTGCTGGCGAAGGGTGCAATTGAGACGGTCCCTCCAGCCGAGGTGAGGTCCGGGTTTTACAGCCCCTACTTCATTGTCCCCAAGAAGACCGGTGGGTTACGACTGATCCTGGATCTGCGCATTTTGAACCGTACTCTCCATCGACTACCGTTCAAAATGCTCACAGCCAAACGCATTTTTGAATGCATCCGGCCTCAGGATTGGTTTGCAGCGATCGGCCTGAAGGACGTGTACTTTCATGTCTCCATTTTGCCTCGACACAGACCGTTTCTTCGGTTTGCTTCGAAGGCCAGGCATATCAGTACACGGTTCTCCCATTCGGGTTAGCTCTGTCACCTCGCGTCTTCACGAAGATCGTTGAGGCAGCCCTTGTTCCCCTTCACGAACACGGGGTTCTCATCCTGAACTATCTCGACGATTGGCTGATACTGGCACACTCTCAAGAACAGGTTTGCGAACACAGAGACCTGTTGCTCCGGCACCTAGCCCGTCTGGGCCTTCGGGTCAACCGGGAGAAGAGCAAACTTTGCCCCGTGCAGAGGATCTCTTTTCTTGGCATGGAGATAGACTCGGTCGCCATGTCCGCGCAGCTCACGAATGAGCACACTCACTGCTGACTTGTCTTCGACAATTCGAGGGCAAGAGTGCGGTCCCACTGAAACTTTTCAGAGGCTCCTGGGGCATATGGCATCCGCAGCCGCGGCAACGCCACTCGGATTGCTTCATATGAGACCGCTTCAGCTGTGGCTTCGCGATCGAGTCCCGAGGTGGGCATGGCATCGCGCTCTCTCCGAATTCCAGTGACTCCAGCGGGCCGCCAAACCTTCTTCCTGTGGTCGAACCTCAGCTTTACCCTCTTCAGCGAGTTTCCAAGCATCTCGTTCCAGGCATGCTCCTCACGACAGCACCTCCTTGGCCTTTCCTCTGAGGACATTCTCAGAGACGGGGCATCCTGTGGCACCATCGTCCCGAGCTCTGGAGCCTACACCAATATGTGGCTCCGGGACGGGATGAGGTAGGTTTGAGTTCGCTGCCACCTGCGGTGGCGGCAACCATCACTTCCACTAGAGCGTCGTCCATGAGACACCTCTACGCGTCGAAGTGGAACCTCTTCGTCAACTGGTGCTCTTCCTGTGAGAAGACCCCCGGAGAAGTTCGATCGGTGTCGTGCTTTCCTTCCTGCAAGAGGGGTTTGGGCGTAGGCTGTCACCCTCCACCCTTAAGGTTTACGTCGCGGCCATTGCCGCGTCTCATAATGAAGTGAAAGGTAAGTCTAATGGGAAGCATGACCTGGTCATCAGGTTCCTGAGGGGAGCAAGGAGGCTAAATCCGCCTCCCTTCCCTCGTGCCTTCTGGGGACCTCTCAGTAGATCTAAGTGCTCTGCAGAGGCCTCCCCTGGAGCCTTTGCAATCGGTAGAGTTTTAGTCCTGTCCTATGTAGACAGCACTCCGGATTGCATTGGCCTCCATCTAGAGAGTAAGGGACCTGCTCGCATTCTCCGTTGACGAAGCATGCCTGGAGTTCGGGCCGGGTTACTCTCACGTGTTCTTGAGACCCCGGCCTGGACATGTGCCCAAGGTTCCTACCACTCCCTTCCGGGACTAGGTGGTGAATCTGCTAGCGCTGCCCCTGGAGGAGGCAGACCCAGCCTTGCACTTCTCTGTCCAGTACGTGCGCTCCGTGCCTACGTCGACAGAACGCGGTGTTCAGGACCTCAGATCAGCTCTTTGTCTGTTATGGGGTGAGCCAGAAGGGAAGGGCTCTCTCAAAGCAACGGCTGTCTCACTGGATAGTGGACGCCATTGCTTTGGCTTGGTCGACCGTGCCCCCTTGGGTGACGGCCCACTCCACTCGGAGTGTGGCTTCCTCTTGGGCTTTAGCGCATGGCGCCTCGCTAACAGACATCTGCAGAGCTGCAGGCTGGGCGACACCAAACACCTTCGCAATATTCTATAATCTGCGAATTGAGCCGGTGTCCTCTCGCGTACTCGCTCCCGCCAGTACTGGACCCGCTTAGGTGTCTTCGCTTGCTCGCCATTCCACTCCTCGGACTGGATAAGTGCGATATTCCGCAGTTGAGTCTTCCGTTGAAGCCCTGAGTCCTCCAGCACTCATGATGCGGGCACCACTGCGCTTGCTCTGGTGCCGGCTAGGTGCCTCCGTGTGCACGGTTCCCTATGGTAACTACCACATGTGTATTATCCACTGTAAGCCTCTCTGAGCATGTGTCTTCCCTTGGCAAGCCATCTGCCTCACCTGGAGCTAAGTTTCTAGCCACCCGTAGGTTGGTGCTCCAGTGATCTCCATATGTAGTCCCTAACACGGCCTTAAGTAAGTGTATCTTAAGTACTCCCTACGGTAGGCATTTTGTTGCATGTCCCTCCTGGGATATGCTTCCCAGTGTACCTTGGTATTCCTGTGTTAAAGTAGGAACTCATGATTATAAGGTAAGTTCAGGTGTCCAGACTTTTGCAGGGCACTGGAAGACAGCTGTAAGATGGCATGATGGCACAGACCCCCATTCTCCTTCACTCCTGACATAACTCGGAGTGACTACGAAAGGGAACGTCTCGGTTACGGATGTAACCCTCGTTCCCTGAGTAGGGAACGTCTCCTTGCCACTTCATTACGTCTCCTTGCCACTTCTGCTGTACCGCTGGGTAGACGCCGAGTTCAGTCTTGGCTCCTCAGCGAAGACATACTGCGGTTGCATTCACTTCCTCCTTTTATACCCACAGGGTGGGGCGGAGTACGCTATGCAAATTCCGCAGCCCCAAGGCATTTTCATACCATTGGCTCGTTATTAAATACTCGAAGAGGATTGGCTTTCTATGCGAAACCCCCATTCTCCGTCACTCTTGACGTAACGTCTCCGTTCCCTACTCAGGGAATGAGGCTTACATCCGTAACCGAGACGTTTTGCATCTTTGGACTGTGGAGGTGTGTGTGCATGTGAGTGTGTAAGTGTGTACGAGTGTGTGTGCGCATGTGTATGTGTGTGTGTGTCTGTGTGTGAGCAAGTGTGTGTGTGTGAGAGAGAGACTGTTATCTAACTGTTTTGCTTCCTGGAACTGTGGAGGTTCACAGTCCAGCGACTCCAAACGGCCTCTAGAGTACCGGAGAACGAGGACGAGGTCTGATGCAGGAGAAGAAGAGGAGGAGGAGGAGGAGAAGATGAGGAAAAGAGGAGGATGAGGGGAGGAGGAGAAGAGGAGGAGGAACAGTCTGATGCAGGAGGAGGAGGAGGAGGAGAAGAAGAAGAGGAGAAGAGGAAGAGAAGAGGAGGAGAAGAGGATGAGAAGAGAAGATGAGGAGAAGACGAGGAGGAAAAGAGGAGGAGGAGGATAAGATGAGGAGAAGAAGTGGAGGAGAGGAGGATAAGTGGAGAAAAAGATGAGGAGGATGAGGAGAAGAGGAGGAGAAGAAGAGAAGAGGAGGAAAAGAGGAGGAGAAAAGGAGATGAAGAGGAGGAAGAGGAGAAGAGGAGGAGAATATGAGGAGGAGGAGAAGAGAAGAGAAGTGTGACGGCGTTTGATAGAGTTGTTCTCCTAATAGATGAAAGAGGATTGACATCATCCTGAATAAGTTGACAGCCCATAAAGGTCATATTAATAATGACAGCTTCGCAGAGGAAAGGAAAGTGTTAGTGAACAGTTCTCGTGTGTGTGTGTGTGTGTTTGTGTGTGTGTGTGTGTGTGTGTGTGTGTTAGTGTAGGGTGACAAGGCACATTTATAAGATTGTGTTTGGAGTTTTAATAGACTCTATATTTGGATTTACAGTAAAGAGAATGACACTAACTGTCCTATTAATTAGTGTGAGTGAGTGAATGAGTGAGTGTGTGCGTGTGTGTGTGTGTGTGTAATAGTTTGGTTTAGGTGTATGGTTAGTGTGTATTTCAACACCCCTGCAGTGTATCACGGTTTTCTTCTAACTCTAGTTTTCTCTCCCTCTGTCTCTTCCCCTCTCTCTCTTCCTCTTTCTTTCTCCTCCTCTTCTTTCCTTCTAAATGATCTGTCTCGGTGGGTTTTAAATGAGCTTGGCAGGTTTTGACAGTGATTATTAACATTCATTCCTCCCACTCTCTCAAACTTCTCAATTGCTCTTACATCTCTCCCTACCCCTCAAAGTTTACTTATTACTGTTGGGCTAGAGCAGAATTGGACATTTTTATATTTTACTTTATATTCATCATTCTGAAGGATGCGTACTTTCACGTCTTGATTCTTCCTCGTCATAGACCGTTTCTGCGGTTTGCTTTCGAGGGTCGAGCGTATCAGTACAAGTCCTACCCTTCGGGCTGGCCCTGTCACCCCGCGTCTTCACGGACAGCGCGCCTCACGCAGGAACGCGTCCAGTCAGTGCTCACCTGCCTCCGGTCCTTTCGAGGCAGGGCAGCGGTTCCACTGAAACAATTTCAGAGGCTCCTGGGGCATATGGCAGCCGCAGCCGCAGAACATCGTTCGGCCTGTTACATATGAGTTAGTGGCGCCATATTGGCCCACCAGGACTTGGTTCGCGGAACTCATGCTCCTCGCCACAGCCCCTCCTTGGCCGATTCCTCTGAGGAAGGACCTTCGTTCTCAGAGACGGGCACTCTATGGCCCCACGTCCAGACCTCTGGAAACTCCATGTCTGGTCCCTGGATGGGACGCGGAGGTTCTAGGTGATCTACCACAGGTGTGGTAAACACCATCACTTCTGCTAGAGCTACCTCTACGAGGCGTCTACGCTTTGAAGTGGAACCTGTTCGTCGAGTGGTGTTCCTCCCGCCAGGAGGACCCCCGAATTTGCCCGATCAGAGTCGTGCTTTCTTTCCTACAAGATTGTTTGGAGTGTAGGCAGCCCTTCAACCCTCAAGTGTTTGTTGCAGCAATAGCTGCGCATCACGATGTAGTAGAAGGTAAGTTCGTGGGGAAGCACGACCTGGTCATCAGATTCCTCAAGGGTGCTAGGAGGTTAAATCTACCTCATGCTTTGCACTCTGTACCCTCTTGGGACCTAGCTGTGGTACTGAGAGCTCTCCAAAGTCCTTTGAGCCTTTGCTGGCAGTAGAGCTCAATATCCTGTCCGTTAAGACAGCGCTCCTGTTGGCATTGGCCTCTTTCAAGAGGGGGGATCTGCAGGCTTTTTCGGTCAACGAATCATACCTAGAGTTTGCGGTGGGCCTTTCTCGTATTATATTGAGACCCCGCCCCGGACATGTGCCCAAGGTTCCTACCTCTCCCTTCACGGACCAGGTAGTGAACCTGCAAGCGGAGGCCAGCAGAAGGGGAAGGCTGTCTCCAAGCAGAGGTTAGCCCACTGGTTAGTGAATGCTATCACCCGAGCGTATGAAGCTACGGGTGAGCCTTGTCCTCCCAGGTTGCGTGCTCACTCCATGAGAGGTGTTGCCGCCTCCTGGGCTTTGGCTCAAGGCACCTCGCTGTCAGACATCTGTAGAGCTGCGGGCTGGGCGACCTTCCCCCTTCGGGTTGGGCACGCTTTCCCAGTGTTATCCAATGTCCACTGCTTGGGTCTTGCGGAACAGCAGTGTGACTTCCTACCTAGCTACCATTATTTCTGAAACTGCATGGGTAGCGTCGCTGGGCGCTGGAAGGGGCCAGCACCATGGCGTTTTATTAGGGATCCCAATTCGTCTGGGAATCCCCGACGACACGTCGGAGTTCCCAGGACGAAAGGGAACGTCTCGGTTACGCATGTAACCCTCGTTCCCTGAGTACAGGGAACGGAGACGTGTCGTCCCTTCGCCATGTTGCTGTACCTTCGCGGAGGTCTGGACTCTGTTCGGCTCCTCAGCGAAAAAGCGTCTGCAATGTTTTACTTCCGCTTTTATATCCGCACTTGTAGGCGGCTCGCGGAATGCAAAAGATTGCATGCCAATTGTTGTTGGCTCGTTTTAATTTTATCAGAGGTAATAAGGCTCCCTAACGTGATCCCAATTTGTCAGGGAATCCCCGACGACACGTCTCCGTTCCCTGTACTCAGGGAACTATGGTTACATACGTAACCGAGACGTTCTGCAGATCTGTGCTGTTCTGAGGGATTCTATTCAGGGGGTGAATAATCTTGAGACTGAAGAAGTCATTAAAAGTTGCATTTTCAGTTAAATTTGGTGAAACCACTTGAAACATTTGGTGTGTTTATCTATTTAAATTAATTTTGATTTGTTCATCGCAAACAGCTGAAATTCGGTACATTTTGCCAATAAACAAACTTTTTAATCTACTTTCGATTGCAACGTTATGTCCAATGTGGAAATGAATTGTTCTTTTGAGTCAAATATTTACATATAATCGGTTAAATTCAGGCTGAATTGTTGAATGATTTGTTTATTAATTCGGCATGACCAATGCATGAATAATTTTGTTTTTTGTTTTTTTTTGTTTAAATCTCTTCAAATAATTGGTTAAGTTTACAGCGAATGAGTGATGTTGGATTCATGAATGAATTGTTCTTTTAAACATTTCAGTGAATTCACCTTTGGCTAAGCCCCGCCCCCTTAATTACTGTTGCTACATCCGTCAAACTTCATCTGCGCTCTGCGTGGCTTATGCTGAAACAGCTTCCTGCTGAAATGTTATCAAACTTTTATAAAGCAGCAAATAAAGTGTCCGATAGATGTAGGCAAAAGGGGCTGCAATATGCGTTCGAAGGCTATATTCAAGACATACAGGTGAAACGCAAGAAACAACAAGGCATCCAAAATAGAGGCAAAAGCATAACGTTTCTGGTCACAGTAAAAAAAAAATGAACCACCGCATATCCTACTAATCGAGACGGAGGCTGGGCCTAACAATATCAGGGAGCAACACTGTTCATGCAAGCTGGGTAGGTCTCTATTCACTTCTATAATCATTATTACAAAGCAAACGGACTACACGAGTATAACGTTGTACAGTATTTATTAGCAGCGTGTGCTAGCGTATCAACAACCGGTATGAGAACCGAAATCATAACCTAAAACATTATAAAATGGTCTAACTAATACAACTTCACACTCACAGTAAAAAAAGATGTGCTTGTTGATCTTTGTGGGGTTTAGCTGACTGAGGACATCCACACAGTTTAACGTTAATCCAAAGACGACACTTGTCAGGATTTTACTTCGGTTTTGGGAAGGGAAAAAACGGACACCCCCCTCCAACCTCTCTGGGAAACGCATATGTGTTACAAATGTCCGAGGCACAACGTTTAACCATATTTTTGATAAAATTATGACGGTAATAGCCTGCCGAGACTAAAAATATGAGACGCCTGTGTTGAAAGTCAATGGAGCGCTGTCAAAAAGTGTCCGACCTCTGTGGGAGCTCGTTCTTGGCTGTCCTGTGATTGGTCAATCTACATTCTAGGGCGTGGCTTAGCCAAAGGTGAATTGGTTAATTAAAGGGATAATCCACTTTTTTGGAAATAGGCTCATTTTACAACTCCCCCAGAGTTAAATAGTTGGGCTTTACCGTTTTCGAATCCATTCAGCCGATTTTCTAATATTTAGAAGAATATCAGTAACCAGACAGTTTCTGGTCTCATTGACTACCATAGTGTATATTTTTTTCCTACTATGGTAGTCAATGAAACTAGAAACTGTCTGGTTACTGATATTCTTCTAAATATTAGAAAATCGGCTGAATGGATTCGAAAACAGTTAAACCCAACTGTTTAACTCTGGGGGAGTTGTAAAATGAACCTATTTCCAAAAAAGTGGAGTATCCTTTTAAGTTCATAGTGATTCATTGAATTATTTAGTGTAAGATGGTGAACAAATCTTTCCCTTGAGTAGGATTTCAATGAATCACTCCAATGAATTAATCACTTTTCAATGAATCATACAATGAATGAATTCAAAGTGAATCATTGAATGATTCATTCGGTGTTCAGTCAGTGCATGGATAATGAATTGGTTGATTTACTGTAAATTTACAGTCAGTGAATTATTGAATGATTTGTTCATGAAGTAGAGATGCAATTAATATACTTTTGGTATATCATTTAGGGAATCAGTTGTTCATTATTATTTACTAAATGATTCATTCATGATAAAAAAATGTCTAATTTATAATCAAATTGGTCAAATCTTTTCAGTGAATCAGCTAAATTGAGTTCACATGTGATTCTTTAATGAATTCAGATGCACATGCAAATGAACACTGCTGTCAGATTAATTGATTACGTAAAATATAGCAGAAGTTTCAGTTTTCCTGTTGATATCTAACATTATCGCCTACTTGCTTAGCTTGAATACTCTTAAACGCAGTCAGGCTCCTGGGCAGAAGAGGCTCTAACGCTGTAGTTATTTTCACTGTCAGAAACTGTAAATCAATTATCTTCCTCACGTTACAGGCTTATGATCAAGAAGTGAGAAACGGTTTCTCAAACGAGTTGAATCCCTTTAGCATGTAATTAGCGCTCAATCACACAACCAGTGATAACTTTTGCTGATGTGTAATTTGGTAAAAGAATCAGTTGTAGGAACAACAAGACATGTAACAGCTCATCTCACACAGATCTTGTGTGTGTGAGTGTAATTGCATGCTTAGATTGTTGTTGAAGTCCCCCTGTGGTGTAAATCCAGCTTTTAATGTTTTTTATGTGTGTATGTGGTGTTTTTAATCCGCGTTAACACACACTATGTGTAAGTTCATAAGTCGACAGCATCCGCTTCTCGTATCAATAAAGCTGTAGTGGTGTTCTTGAAAGAACAAAACCTTGTTAATCGTTTAATCGAGAATTGTTATAAATGACAACTTCAGGTTCAGGTTACCCCGTTATACGCGCCGATAGTTAAAATTATGGTATCGAATGTTCGGATGAATTCCAGATAAAGCGTTGGAGCGGGAACTAGTATGTTTTGGTAAATTTGCTAGTGGTTTCAAAACAAGTGCGTTAGGCTGTAAAAATCTTTCAGAAGACAGGTGTTTATTCTATACTCCCCTGAAAACAGGCTGGATGTTTCATTCCGAGTATGAGACGAAGGTAAAACATTTATGGTGTACTCAAGCACTGGTAGCTTAAGGTGCTTCGATTGTGGCGATTTAGGGCATAAAAGGTTTGTATGTCCACACAGAGAGCGTGCACCAGAGGATAGGAAGAGGCCCACTGTCTCTGGAGGAACACGCAGGCCCAGCTGAGGTGAGCGATTCTGGTGTGGCGCCGTCCGCCAGTGAAGTACATGAGAATGCTGTGACTAATGTAAATGAACGTCAGCAAAATGAAAATATTGCAAATACTGTTCAAAATATCAATGCTGATGAGCAGCAAGATGATGGTGTGGAAATTGCAGGGCCAAGCAGGTGAGTCTGTTATGTTGGCTACAAGAAAAAGAGAGTTGTGTTTTAGTAACGATGGTAGTGCAGTGGATGATGACAATGCATCTGATGAAAATGTTTCTCTTCTCAATTATGAATGTGATTCTCAGGGAGGGTCTGTATGTGGACTTGATTCTCAAGATATGTCTACCAAAGACCCCTCTTTGTATACATTAGAAGAAATTAATGGGTTCCTTGATGAGACATTTGGAAAACAAGTCAACATAAAATAATTTTTCCCTGATGTAGGAAAATTTGAGAGGTCAGTGGCAGTTCTTCAAAAGACTGTGAATCAGTTAAAGGCACACTATGCACTCTCTGATTTTTTTGTAAAACAAAGACCTCTAGAGCCGCTGTGGTGTACTTGCACTGTCATAAATAAGTCAACTGTCAAGTGTTAGACTACTTTATAATAATAAAGTTGCCTATCTCATTTGCTGACTTATAACGTTTTTACATGATTTTTGCTAAATCCCAAGTAAATAGCCTATAGTGTAGGACTAATGTATAATTTCATTTGTTTTTGATTGTAATGTAAACATTACAAAATGTCAGATGACATCAATAAAGTTAAATGTACGTCACATTATTTCATAACATTGGCCGTTATGATTTCATTAGACATGATTACAGTTTATCATAATAGTTAGCAAATTGTGTTCAATTACACTATTTACAACCTCTACGCTTATATGTCCTAATAATAATGTGAGATATTGACTACGCCTCGTGATAATCGCAGGAATCAACATCAACAGCGTCAAGATTTAACTCATAATCAACACAATTTGAAGAAAAATTACAGTCGGGAAGTGCACTGTAGTCAGATAAAGTTTATAACAGTACCTTACGCACGACATAAGAAATCCGAACCATACACAGGACTAACGTAATGTGATACACATCACAACACCTGAGTTCAGCTGGCAAGCTAGCTCTTGTGGCAACCTCGGCAATAAAACATAACGAAAAAACAACAAAACTAAGAGAAACAACTGTTTGTCAGGAAGCCTGCTTACAGCTTTGGTAAACGAAAGCTATAGCTAGACGTGTGAGAATTATATGAACTGGTCTAATTATCAACAATGGATGAATGAACAGCACCGTAAAAAATGACAAACTACAAGCTAGTGCAGCAACATACAACATAGAACGCAAACAAGTTTACAAATAAGAGATTTACTCACA
The DNA here is from genome assembly GCF_016745375.1 of Pimephales promelas. Next base: position 106,447 of record NW_024121265.1, on the reverse strand, counting down.
AGTCCATCACAAGATTGGCAGGTCAGTATCGCTGTTACAATCCAGTTCTGCTTTTAAGCTCGCGCCAACGATTGAAAGCATGACCGAGCGGACTCCTGTCCGGTTTCTAGCATGGTCCGATTCTCTTTCCCTTTGTCTGGACATGTCTGACCGAGTTTTCTTGGATGCGTGCAAGTAGCTCCATACAGTATGTTGTTGTTGATGTGTGTGACGTCATTGCCGTAAACCATTTCGTGATGTGTCAGGGGCGCCGCTCTCAAACTTGCATGGCTAGTTTTTCCGGCGGCGTCCCCCCCCCCAAGCTCTACTACCACGATGATTCGCCCTACTATGACTTTGTTAACCACTGAAACGACTTTGAAGCTGTTATATTGAGGTACAGATCTTGCATAGAGTGCCTTTAAGTGAAAAGAAACGTTTTCGTTTAAAGAAACATGTTAGGGACTGTTCGTTATTTATTTAAGGGGCCACCGGAGGAGATTTGAGATATGTAGTCAAAAAAAACTTGACCCTCCCCTCGCCAGCAATATTTTTTTCTATGACCATCCAAAAGGATTGTGAAAAAAGACATGACCCTCCCCGATAATTTATTGATTCTGTACTGGTTTGCGCTTGGCAAAGATGTTCAGATAGCCATGAATCATGATAAATGACTAAACTCCTGCTTTCTCATCTTACTAGGGCTGTAACGATAGACCAAACCACAATGGGCTCTATGCACTGCGGTATTTCCGGTGAAGGATTAAGGATGCTCGATAACTTCCGCCGATCGTAGAGTCCAATGCAATACAGAGAATTTATATTGAATTTTATACTCCATGGTTATAATAAAGAAATGTTAGTCACAAAAACAGATAAAACAGACACTCCTCGTTGTGTTTATGCTTCTTTTTAAAATTATATTAAACAAATATAACTATATATAAAATTACATCTAAACGTATGTACGTTTCGTTTCAAAGACGGGAGGACAGTAAATTTTGAAGACTCTGCCATAATCCCGTTTTCCTCGGTTCTCCTCCGCTTAAATCTCCACAACCGGAAATGGACGAGCATCCTTGCATCAAATGCGGAACTTATGCGTGCATATAGCCCACGTATCACGAGTTCCCTTTCGTAGTCACTCCGAGTTACGTCAGGAGTGACGGAGAATGGGGGTTTCGCATAGAAAGCCAATCCTCTTCAAGTATTTAATAACGAGCCAATGGCATGAAAATGCCTCGGGGCTGCAGAATTTGCATAGCGTACTCCGCCCCACCCTGTGGGTATGAAAGGAGGAAGTGAACGCAACCGCAGTATGTTTTCGCTTCGGAGCCAAGAGACTTCTTCACTCCTCAAGCCATTTCTCGCTGACAAGACTCTTCGAGACGAGCATCCTCTTCAGTGTTGGTGTGACGGCGGTACCCAGCGAGACTCTGCATTGCCTGCGATCTGAGCATGCTGGGATTCCCCCGGTGGAGCGCTCTGTTGCGATGCAACTGTGTCCGCAGAGCGCATCCTCCCGTGGGACTCCTAAGCACCCATCCAAAGCCTGTAGGTTCTCGTCGTCTATGGCGGCGCGTTCCTATAGAGCGGAGGGACAGGCAGCCTCCGCCCTGCATGCGATGAGCACTTTGCAGGTTTTCCAAGCCAAACTGCTTAGAGATATGCACGAGGGGGGGACTGACCAAACGGCTTTTAACGAGCTGCGAGCTGCTACTGACCTCGCTCTCCGGGCAACGAAAGTGGTCGCTCGCTCCGTTGGTCAGGTGATGGCCACTAGTGTGGTCCAGGAGTGCCACCTATGGCTCAACGGACTCGTCTGCTCGACGCCCCCCTCTCCCAGGTTGGCCTGTTCGGCGGTGCAGTCGAGGACATCGCCCAGCAGTTCTCGACTGCCCAGAAGCAGACGGAGGCGATTAAACATATTCTGCCCCGACGGCCAGCTGCTGCCTCCACCCAGCCGTCGGCTCAGACGCCTCCGCCTGCTCGCCGCCGAGGACGCCCCCCTGCGGCTCCCATCCCTCCCACGCGTCCCCAGCAGCAGCCTTCATCCGGGACGCGTCGTGGAGGAGGCCGCAGGCAGGCTGCTCAGTGATGAAGTTGAGTGTTTCTCAGGAGGAGGTAGCAGGCCCCCTCCTTCCCCCAGTGGAGGACCGGTGGAGAATCTTTTGTTCTCAGCTGCCCGCTGCTCACCCACGGGTGGGCAGCACCCTGAGTTGGTTAAAGAAAGACTTGACATCACTGAGCACACAGACAGGAATGAGTGCGCTCAACGTCCCAGCGCGTCGACCCTCTCATTCCTCTCTGTCTCTGAGGGTGCGGAAGGGAGCGTGTGTCGTCCCTCGACTACGCCACTCCCCTCCTCCTCTATCGCCAGACCCCCGGCAGAACAGACCCCCGTGGAACGCTGGTCCTTCCCTGGTCTCTTCTGTCGGGGAACGGGGCTCAACTGTGCATCCGCACGGGGTAACTCCTGGGCGCATGCCGGTCTCCCCGTCCCGCTGCCCCTCCGGGGGGACGTCTGTGGTTCGCATGACCCCGCTGGTTCAGTTCCTGGGAGCTTGGCTAGAGCTCCCCGGCCTGTCCCGCTGGGTCATCAGAACGATCAGAACGTTTCTTCGGTTTGCTTTCGAAGGCCAGGCATATCAGTACACGGTTCTCCCATTCGGGTTAGCTTTGTCACCTCGCGTCTTCACGAAGATCGTCGAGGCAGCCCTTGTTCCCCTTCGCGAACACGGGGTTCGCATCCTGAACTATCTCGACGATTGGCTGATACTGGCACACTCTCGAGAACAGGTTGGCGAACACAGAGACCTGGTGCTCCGGCACCTAGCCCGTCTAGCCAAACTTTGCCCCGTGCAGAGGATCTCTTTTCTCGGCATGGAGATAGACTCGGTCGCCATGTCCGCGCAGCTCACGAACGAGGTGACTTGACACTCACTGCTGACTTGTCTTCGGCAGTTCGAGGGCAAGAGTGCGGCCCCACTGAAACTTTTTCAGAGGCTCCTGGGGCATATGGCATCCGCGGCAACGCCACTCGGATTGCTTCATATGAGACCGCTTCAGCTGTGGCTTCGCGATCAAGTCCCGAGGTGGGCATGGCATCGCGACTCGCTCCGAGTTCCAGTGACTCCAGCGTGCCACCAAACCTTCTTCCCGTGGTCGAACCTCAGCTTTTTACGGGCCGGTGTCCCTGTTCAGCGAGTTTCCAGGCATCTCGTTGTCTCCACGGATGCATCTACCACGGGTTGGGGTGCCATGTGCAATGGGCATGCAGCCGCGGGTTCCTGGACAGGATCCCAGCGCCTCATGCACATCAATTGCCTCGAGCTACTGGCAGTACGCCTGGCCCTGCACCGCTTTCGAGCACTGCTCAGGGGTCAATACGTACTTGTCCGTTCAGACAATACCGCTACAGTAGCATACATCAACCACCAGGGTGGTCTACGCTCACGTCGGTTGTCGCAGCTCGCCCGCCACCTCCTGCTATGGAGTCAGAAGCACCTGAGGTCCCTTCGTACAGTGTACATTCCAGGAGACCGGAACCTGGCGGCCGACGAGCTGTCACGGGTCCGCCCTATCTCCGGCGAATGGCGACTCCATCCCCAGACGGTCCAGCTGATTTGGGACCAGTTCGGGGAGGCACAGATAGATCTGTTCGCCTCCCGGGACTCATCCCACTGCGCCCAGTTTTATTCCCTGTCCGAGGGCGCGCTCGGCACAGATGCACTGGCGCACAGCTGGCCGCGGGGCCCATGCAAGTATGCGTTTCCCCCAGTGAGCCTTCTTGCACGGGTGTTGTGCAAGATCAAGGAGGACGAGGAACAGGTCTTGCTGGTAGCCCCTTATTGGCCCACCAAGACGTGGTTCTCCGAACTCATGCTCCTCGAGACAGCACCTCCTTGGCCTATTCCTCTGAGACAAGATCTACTCACTCAGAGACGGGGCACTCTGTGGCACCCTCGTCCCGATCTCTGGAGGCTACACGTGTGGCTCCTGGACGGGACGAGGCAGGTTTGAGTTCGCTGCCACCCGTGGTGGCGGCAACCATCACTTCCGCTAGAGCTTCGTCCACGAGACACCTTTACGCGTTGAAGTGGAACCTCTTCGTCAACTGGTGCTCTTCTCGCGGAGAAGACCCCCGGAAGATGTTCGATCGGTGTCATGCTTTCCTTCCTGCAAGAAGGGTTGGAGCGTAGGCTGTCGCCCTCCACCCTTAAGGTTTACGTCGCGGCCATTGCCGCGTCTCATGATGCAGTAGAAGGTAAGTCCGTCGGGAAGCACGACCTGGTCATCAGGTTCCTGAGGGGAGCGAGGAGGCTAAACCCGCCTCGTCCTCCCCTCGTGCCCTCTTGGGACCTCTCAGTAGTTCTAAGTGCTCTGCAGAGGCCTCCCTTTGAGCCTTTGCAATCGGTAGAGTTAAAGGGCACCTATTATGGAAAATTCACTTTTACATGGTGTTTGAACATAAATGTGTGTTGGCAGTGTGTGAGCAAAACCACCCTAGAATGATAAAAATCCACCCAGTGGTTTTTTTACAATCTCAATAAATCATATGCACTGCCTCAGAACGAGCTGTTCTGAGATTCAGCTCTTTGTGACGTAGAAAGGGAGACAGGGGTTTGATTGACAGTGTGGCTGTGGCCTAGACCCCGCCCTCGGTGATCTGTACACATCATCCTCCATTGTTTCAACGACGACAGCCGGTAATGTCTCTTGGAAACATAAGTGTTCTGTCGTGGACTCGTGGGTTAATCCTGTTGTTGTAGTTTAAAAGTTAATCCTCAACTGTGGATCGTCATCTACTGTTTGCGATCCACCGTCACATCCAGTAACAGTAAGTGTGTTTTATGATTTTTGAGCAAATAGTCTTTTCAGTCAATGTCAGCCAATTCAACAACAAATGCGTCTAAAGTTGTTGTCGTCGTAGGATGTCTGTGTAGACTATATAATTTAAACCTTGTTTGTATAGTGTGTAACCACACGTTTATATATATTTAAAGATATTGTTTTAAAAACTGCATATATGTTGTTGTTCTGTATGTTAGCCATCTCTTCACATTTGCCACAGAAGCACCCGTATGAAAAGAAAACATGACGCCACAGGTCCCCGTCCCTCGCATAGATGTAATTTCGCTTGTACGTAGCAAACTTTATCACAGTATGTGTATGTACTTTTTTTTAAAATTGCGCCAGTATTAGTGTTTATGTGTGTCTGTGTGTGTGTGTTGCACATGCCCATCATTTCAAAGGGAACGCGATTACAACGCTAAAGTACATAAATGTATCAAATAACCATACCGAGACGTACTGGTCCATTCTCATTTGTGTTTATTCTGCCGGAGTCTCTTCGTACTATTTATATATTCCGATTCAAACGTACGCTGAATGACATTCAAAACAGCGCGTCTCTCACACTCTTAGCCCTTCTGCTTACCGACTGCCATGGGTATCAAGTTACGCCCTAATCCAAAGGCAGGGCGGGGATATGCAGCTCATTTGCATTTAAAGCCGTATACCTCCGAAATAGGTCATTTTTAAGCAGGCCCCAAAATGACATTTTCAAATGGTTATAATAAATTAACTGTGGGGTATTTTGAGCTGAAACTTCACAAATACATTCTAGGGACACCAGAGACCAATATTACATCTTGTAAAAAGGGGCATAATAGGTGCCCTTTAAAGTTCCTGCCCATGAAGACAGCACTCCTGCATTCATGCATTTATTAATCATTATGATACTAAAATCATAATAGTATGCTTCCCTTTCAATAGTCCAAATACACGGCCATTTTCGTCTTTCTTCTGTGGATTTCATCAGCTCCAGATAGTTAGATCGACAAACCGGCTCATTTAACCGCACAGCGCACACCTCACGAATTCAAGCCTACAGCTCAGATTTACTCACTAACACTGTTCTGGAAGCACAATAAGAATGGAAATTAAAATTTGGTCTTATTGTACAGCGCACATATCAGCTGCAGTTCGGGCGCCTCAGTCCCAATACACTCGACGTACATTCACATCACACATGTTAATGCAGCGGTAGAGTTACACACAGGACAATAGCACTTATTCACAATAACAAAAGTTTATAATTTGCTCTTGCTTTAAAGCTTTGCCGGGTAAACATTTCTTTGCCGTTCTGTTCTAATGCACGTTTCCCGAGCGTGCGGACTGAAACCACTTGGATTTTTGTTGGGTCAGACCCATCTGACAGCGATGGCCCGGGGGCCGAGACCGAGAGAGCTAGGCTACATGGAAAAAATATGCACCAAACAAGCCACTTTGAAATTTACCTGTTTTGATGAATACAAAAGTTGGGTGACCCTCCCCTATACTAAAAAAAGTTGGATGACCCTCCCCTCATCAAAGAATAAAAAGACATGACCCTCCCCTATTTTCCTCCGGTGGACCCTTCCATAAATACCGAACGGTCCCTTACAGTCATTAGAAAAAGTAGAATGGGGGATAAAAAGAAGAGGATGATGAAAGCTTTTTTGTAAACGTATAGCCATGCATCACGTGGTGTTCTCTTCTTTATTTCTTCTGTTTTTTTCTGCTGTTGTCTTTTTTCTATCCTCCCTAAACTTATATATGGATCTTTTGAGGGTGGGTTCATTAAATATTAATGCTGGGAGGGATAGTCAAAAACGAGTTTTTGTGTCTGAAATTATGCAAGACAAAAAGTTACATGTCATTCTATTGCAAGAAACACACAGCGATATGGATAATAAGTTGAATGGGGAATGTGGTGGAAAGGTGTGCATGTACTTAGCCATGGCACAAATTTGAGCACTGGAATTGCTGTTCTTTTTTCTCCAGGTGTAAAAGTTAGTATTGAAAAAACTGAAGAATTTGTAAAAGGTTGCTTGTTTCTTGTAAAAACTATTATTGAAGGGATGAAAATTTATTTTATAAATGTTTATGCACCGAATGTAGGAAATGAGCGATTACAGTTTTTTATAAAGCTAGCTAATGTCTTAAGACGGGATTTTAGCGATGGTGACATTATTATTGGTGGGGATTGGAATTGTACTGAATGTTTCAATGTTGGCCGTAATGTGGAGCCTCATTTGCTTTCATCTAATTATTTGTCAAGATTGGAGAAAGAGGCTGAACTTTTAGATATGTGGAGAATTAAGCATCCAGCAGATAAACAGTATAGGTGGGTTAAAATTTCTGATAACAGAGTTAGTGCTGCTCGCTTAAACAGAATTTATGCTTCAAAAAAAAAATTAATAACAGGATTATTGATTGTGTTATTTCTCCGGTAGGTTACTCTGACCATCATCTGTTTTTTATTTCAGTAAATATGGTACAATTTCCAAGAAAATCTTCTTCTTGGCATTTTAATGCCAAACTGTTGCGGGATGCTTCGTTTTCCAAACATTTTGAGGTTTTTTGGAATCATTGGAAGGGGGAGAAAAATTATTTTGAAAATCTAAAGCAATGGTGGGAGGTTGGAAAAACTCAAATAAAATTATGCTGTCAACAATACACTGCATATTCTACAACTACTCAAAGAGAAACAATTCAAGCTCTTGAGATAATAGAGTCGATAGAGGCAGAAATGATTATAAGAAATAAGCCAGCTTGTATCAACAACTTGCAAAAGAAAAAGAAACAGCTAAGTGTTCATTTGAATGAGAGGGTGAAAGTAGCTTTGGTGAGGTCACGCTTTACATCGGTCACTGAAATGGATGCCCCAAGTGCTTTCTTTTTAAATTTAGACGTTTAAACCAGATGACGTTTCAGTCTTCCAAATGGGAAGATTACAAATGACATTATAGAAATGCGCCGTCATGCTGTCAATTTTTATTCTTCTCTCTACAAAGCTGAGCATTGTGACTCTAGTTGTGCAGCACAAATTCTGCAAGGACTTCCTCAGGGTGTATTCACACCAGGAAAGTCCGATAGTTCACTTGCTTTGGTCCGGACCAAATAAATTATTTATTTAAATTTTTTTGGTACGGTTCGCTTTCACACTGCTCTTTTTGCAAGTGAACCAGAATTTGTAAACAAAACCACACGTGTGCTAAAGTTGTCCATTCATTGGACAATGATTCTCAAGTAGGGAAATCAGGAAGTGCAAAAAAGGCTCAGCAATGAGATCTTTCCTACTGCAATATTTGTTCTTTTACTAATTTTGTGTTATTCTGTACAAACGCAACATGAAGAAACTAATGAGTAATATGATGTGATCTATACGATGTTGTAATTCGGATTTTGAGAATACGACGAGTGTAACATTTGAGTGGCTCTATTAAACGCGGGGAAATATGACAACTCTCGTCTCTCGTCTATCTTTTCATTCGACCATCTACTGTTTTTATCTCTGGGCAACATCTCAACTTTGCGTTATAAGTGGCACTGCACAGAAGACAATAATGAGATTCTTATACCGCTAACAAGTGCTGTCAACATTAAAGCTTGCGAGTTTGTCCAGTTTAACATAAATTAACGCAGCATCATCATTGTATTGTAACTATCCTTACATTATGAACTGCAAATGCTTTTTTTTGCATGTATGCGCATTTAGACTAAAGAGAACGCTCTGTATGTGAATATGTCAGACTCTGTCCTGATGCACACGCTCATTCATTCATTCTATTCCAATGATGCACACGACACGCAGAAAGACGCGCATTTTATGATGATGAGTGTTTTAGTGAGAGTGCAGAACGCGGTAAGTCAGTCATGGCTTAAAGGGAGCGATATTGGCTATATAAATAATCTTTTTGTTTTACTACGGAAGCTGGTTTAGTCCAAAAATGCGCAGTTATTTGGCAGTTGGGTCTGTTCGAGGTCGGATCATGTTCTCACCACAAACGAACCGCTCCAGAGTTCGTTTGAAAGCGTACCGAGACCTCCTCTTGTTTGGTCCGCTTTTGGTGCGCACCCGAGTACGATTGCTGCTTTCACACCTGCCCAAACGAACCGCACCAAGAGGGAAAACAAACTCTAGTGCGATTCAACCGAACTAAATGAGGCAGGTTTGAAAGCACCCTCAGATAGACTCTGGTTCTAAGACTGCTTTGGACACACAAATTAGCTTTCAAGGGCTCACTATTGCTGTTGACTTCTGATTTTTATACACAGTTCTGGAAATACATTGGAATGGACCTTTATGAAGTGTTCTGTGAAAGCTATAAGGATGGCATTCGACCTGCCATGTGTCAATGTGTTGTGTTGTCCCTACTACCTAAAAAGGGAGACTTGACTCTGCTGAAGAACTGGAGACCTGTAGCTTTATTAAAAACAGAGAATAAAATCTTGTCTAAATGTCTGTCAAATAGGCTTAAGGAGTATTTACATTTGATAATTCATCAAGACCAAACCTATAGCATTCCAAAAAGATCCATTATGGATAACGTATTTTTAGTAAGAGATACCTTGGATGTCTGTAAAATGTTTAATGCAGAAATTTGATAGATTGCTTTAGACCAAGAGAAAGCTTTTGATCGTGTCGATCATAATTATATTTTTAATCTACTTGCTGCATTCGGGTTTGGTCAGGATTTTATCAAGTGGATACGTTTGTTGTACACTGGAGCTTCTTGTATGGTCAAGGTGGGTTGCCTAAGTCGACCCATTGTGGTGTCAAGGGGCATCAGACAGGGTTGCCCTCTATCTGTCACCACCCTTGGACTGTCTGTGTTTTGATTCATCACGTGTTCCCCTCGTCTGAGTTCTCCGCCCTCATCTGTTTCCATGGACACTAATCACCTCCCGCAGAGCTGATTGTCATTTGTTAATCACCGTCACTGTGTATTTAAGTTCCTGCCTGTCTTCACTCCCTTGTCCGGTATTGTTCGTGTCTACACGCTGTCAACCTGTTCCTGAGCTCCATTTATTAAAGTTATATGTTTATTCCACTCTCCTCCTCGTCTTCCTTGACCACCCCGTGACAGAATACCGGACCCACCTCAAGATGAATATTGATTTCATCACCCTAGCCGAGTCGTCATCAGATTTTGTTACCTTTTCTAGAGACTTTGTTTCACTTGCACTCTCCAGCCCCCTAGATGACGAAACCCTGAAGACCCTGTTCTGGATCGGGGCCACCTACCACCAGCACTTCGACCTCCCAGACACCTCTGACCTGGACTGGAAGGAGACCGTTTCCCGGTGTCTGGAGAGCGTCGAAGCCCGATCCAGAACACTGCCAGACCCAGAGCCGGAATTACCACCCTCGACCGCGGAAATCTCGTGCGTGCCCCCCGCAGACGGAGAGCTACCACCCGCCGCGACGCGTCAACCAGTGCCCGAGACGAAGAGGACAGAGTTGACCCTCGCCCCGGAGGAGGAGCTCCAACAGGAGTCTGACCAGGGGTGTGAGCCCACAACATCTGCGGACGCGGGGACTAATTTCCTGGAACTGGAGGACTGGCTGAGGAAACCCAGGACTCTGGATATTGTTCCCGCCCTATCCCACCCGTCATCTGCATCTATCCCATACTTTGTACCGTCCTGTGATGACTTCTGCCCCGCCGTCTGTCGGATTCACTCCACTCCATCTCCGCCCCCAGTCAGTCCTCCAGCCTCGCCGCTGCTGGATGTGCGCAGCCCTGCACCATCTCCGTGGGGAGTCCCCGACGTCGAGCGGCAGGTCAGCCCACCATCCGCAGCGCCTGTGTTCGGGGAGCCCACGGCTTCGCCTCCAGCCTCGGTCCTCGGCACTCCATCTCGACCAGTCGACCTGCCGGCTCTGTCTTGGCTCCTCCCACCTGCGCCTCCACCTGAGACCCTCTAAACATCGGCTACAGCGGGTTCCCTCGTCCTGCCGGCTCCCCCTTGGTCAGTCGTCACTCTGCCTGCGCCACGGACTTGCGGTCAGTCTGCTACGCTTGATCCCTCCACCCCTTCGGCTTCAGCGGGCTCCTCCTTCCCTGTGGCGTCTCCTCTGTCCTCCCTCACTCCACCTCAGCTCTCGGGAACTCTGGCTACGGCTCCAGCGCTCGTCACCGCGACGTCACCGGGGTCTCCCATACCGGTGACGTCGCTTGAGTCCACCGGCTCTCCGTCTGCGCCGAGAGATCCTGCCACCGAGTCTCCGTCGGTCATTCCCCAGCTACCGTCAGTCCCCTCGCCATCTGGGTTCCTCCCTCCGTCATCTCTGCCATCGGCCGTCGGTACTGGGAGGCTCTGGGTCTGCGCCACCACGCCATCTCCATCTAGGCCGCCAGGGAATCGTCATCGTCCCTTCACCGTCCCGTCACTCCAGCCTCTCGTCTGTGGTTCACCATCATCTCGTCCTCCACCTGAACCGATCTGTCACCACCCTTGGACTGTCTGTGTTTTGATTCATCACGTGTTCCCCTCGTCTGAGTTCTCCGCCCTCATCTGTTTCCATGGACACTAATCACCTCCCGCACAGCTGATTGTCATTTGTTAATCACCATCACTGTGTATTTAAGTTCCTGCCTGTCTTCACTCCATTGTCCGGTATTGTTCATGTCTACACGCTGTCAACCTGTTCCTGAGCTCCATTTATTAAAGTTATATGTTTATTCCACTCTCCTCCTCATCTTCCTTGACCACCCCGTGACACTATCGGGGCAATTGTATAGTATCGCCATTGAGCCCTTACTTTTCAATATAAGAAAAACTTTAAATGGTTTATCAATTAATGCATCAAGATTTAAGAACTAAAATTACAGCTTATGCTGATGATGTAACGGTCTTTGTTAATGATAATAACGATATAAAAGATTTGTCTAGAGCACTTGAGTTGTATGAAGGGGTATCATTAGCTAAAGTAAACTGGGATAAGACTGAACCTTTTTGGTCAGGTCAAAGACATTTTGAAAATCTCCCACAATTACCAGGTACTTTAAACTGAAATAGAATGGGGCTGAAATTGCTTGGTGTGTTTTTGGGATCAGAAGAAAAACTGGGAGGGAGTTTTGGAGAGAGTGTGCACCCGATTGTTGAACTGGTTGCTACCCCAGCTATACTATAGAGGGAGAGTTTTAGTTGCCAATAGGGGTGGCACGGTTCACGAAACCGACGGTTCGGTTTGTATCACGGTTTTAGGGTCACGGTTTTCGGTTCTGTACGGTTCTTGTTATTTTTTTCTTTTAATCTTTAACACTCCAGAAATGCACTTCAGCATGTGATATATAGCTTAATTATCCACACTTTAGGATACCGTATAAAGAAAATGATATTCATGCAATTCATGCACAAACTGAATTTGACTCTTTGACTTTAAGCACATTTTGGGACTATCTCAGAGGAAAGCTAGGTGAGATTTTGACACAGCAAGAGAGAAGACATTGACATGCTTTTCGTTTATTTGGCAAAAAAAGGAGAATGTGTATCACTATGTCGACAAGAACTTGTGCATTTCTATCACACAAATCTTATTTACACAAAGAAATTAACTTGCATTTATCAACTGCCAACTTTTGTAGCTCTTACCAAAATGCTATCTTTTAAAAGAAAAAAAGAGGAACTCTTAAAACACTGTCTTTTATGAATAAGTACATGAAACCTCATTGCCTATAATTAGCTATAGCAATAGCAAAGGCCATAAACATAAAGTTAAACATAAGTTCAACCTCAACACAAAAGACAGTATCAACAATGCTTCTATTCCCAGAGAGTGAGGGTACTTTTTTTTCACTTGAAATTCAAGTGCAGGATTTGGTAACATTTGACTGAAGCTCTTATCTGAACATAAAGTGCCACTGTAGCTTTATATTAAAATATCATAACATGAAATCCAAAATGTTCCCACACACTGGACTTATTGAGAATGAGGAGTCACGTGCCTATTTGGGCGGGGTCTGAGCCGGTCGGACATGATGGTAGGTGACGCTATCGGTTACCAGGGTTTTTATCGGTTTTTAACGCAGCAGTTACTTCCAGGCATGGTAAAACAGTGCGGTATTGCGAGAAACTCCTCTACTACCGAGCTAAAAACACACGTAATCAATAGTGTTTTGTCGTGGGAATCCTACCAAAATGGCGGAAAGGGGAGGGGCACTGTAAAATGACGTCAACTCCTCATTCTCAATACCATAGACTCATATGACGCTGGCGCATCCTCCAACTCCCTCATCTCTCCCACTTGCCATTTCTCCGCGTGCCGCCGTGACCTGCAGCGCTCCATACTCCAATTTTACTGGCTTGTTTACTAACTTGAACCAGCGCTGCACAGAGCGACCGGTAATGACATCAAATACCGCGAAAGTGATTGAAAAGCATACGGAGCCATCGCTCTCGCACTAGTTTGATGTTATTCACCGGTCGCTCTGCGCAGCGCCAGTCCAAGTCGAACAGGCTTATGTCGCGCGAAAAGAAAACACACATCACATACGGGCACGAGGCTACATTGCGCATGCGTCGAACCGTGAGACGCACACACGCTCCGAACCGAGACAAGCGAACCGAACGGTTCGGGTGTTTTTTCATGTACCGTGCCACCCCTAGTTGCCAATAATTTGGTCGCTTCCGCACTGTGGCATAAATTTATTTTGTTACAGCCTCCCGTTGGACTAGTTTAAGACATTCAAAAGGATGCTGGTGAATTTTTTTTGGTCAGGAGAGCATTGGGTCCGATCAGCTGTACTTTTTTAGCCAGTGCAAGAAGGGGAGCAAAGTCTTGTGGACATCAGATCAAGACTCATGGCCTTTCGTCTGGAAGCTGCTCAGAGACTGCTGTATTACGGCGATATTGCTTGGTCCAACACTGCAGTTGCACTTTTGAGGAAAGCAGGCAACATGGGACTTGATAAACATCTCTTTTTATTGAATCTGAATGAAACAACTTTAGCAGATTTATCTCCATTCTACAGATCTGTGATGGAAGACTGGAAAGTTTTCTGTCTCAAGACCTGCTGGATTACATGCAGGTTTTTGGCTGATGGAGGAGCCATTGTTTCAGAATCCCTTTTTTACCTTCAATACACTTGTGCTCTGTCAATGTGTCATCACGACTGATAACTGCTGGATGTGTACAACTTGGACATATTCTAAGTGTTAGTTTGGAGACCCTGAGTGAGAGAACTGGGATAAAATCTGCTCGAATTTTGAAACAAATGACTGACGGGGTGCTTGGAGAGCTGAATTATGATCAGATGCATTTTGTTAATAACTCCAATCATGTTAAAGAGTGGATGGCTGTACGTTACAATGATTTTCCTTCCTTGAAGAGAGCTGCTGATGTTCGGGGATGGCATGAGGAGGAAAATCTTATATTGTCTTTTAAAACTCCTCAGCTGGATACTTTTGTGTCTGCTGTGAAAAAGGCTTTGTATGAAGAGTTCAGATGCAAAAGCCTCTAAGTCCTCTATTTCAGTTCAGTAATTTCACTTAAATGACAATTAATAAGTAATCTTCATTGCCATTTAAGTGAAATCACTGAACTTAAATATACAAGCTTGATAAAAATGATAATTCTAGAAGAAAATTTCAAATGGCTCTTAGAGGCTTTTGCATTTGAACTCTTCATATGTGACTTGTGTGAAAGTGACCAATATACATAATCTGTCCGGAGTGAAGCCATCTAAATGGACTGGTTTTTTTTTTTTTGGAGTGGACATTTCCCCCAGGGGTAGCTGGCGGTCACTGTATAAATGCCCAATTGATAAACAGACTGGTTATTTACAATGGAGAATAGTACACAGTGCAATAGCTACGAACAGACATGCGGTGCACCTCAATCCAAATGTAGAGGTGAATTGTTTATTTTGTTCTGAAAACGAAAATATTTTTCATCTTTTTGTGCAATGTGAACAGTTGGGTAATTTGTTCTCCTTTTTATCTCAATGGGTATCAGCTTTAGGTGAGGATTTATCTCCTCAATTGTTTATTTTTGGGCCAAAGTATGTCACCAGTCATAAACATGTTTTGGTTTTACTAAATTTTGTGTTTGGAACTGCCAAACTCACTATTTGGAAAACAAGGAAAAATAAGATGCTTGGTAAAGATACTTTAGATCCTTTGCTGATGTTCAAGGGTTTGGTTGCATCAAGGCTCAGGATAGAGTATGCATACTATACTTTGGTTGGGTGCTTACCAATGTTTGTGAATACTTGGGCTATAAATTAAGTGTTATGAAGAGTTGATGAAAATGATGATTTACTGTTGAATTTTTAAGTCAGTTTGTTGTTGTTTCTTTTTTGTGTCATTTCTTTTGTGTTTTTTTTTTTTTTTTAATTTTTCCCTGTAACTAGCTGCATTTCCACTGCCGGGCTAGGGCTGGGCCAGAGCTAATAGCGAGGCGAGCCGAGCTAGTGGCCTCAGACTTCAAGCACCGGGCTTGCGTTTCCACTGCTGGGCCAGTAGCCCCGCAGCGCTGCCCTAAACCCGGCCCCTAACACGCCTTTCTGGATCAAACGTCATACAACCCAAACCATTTGGGTATTGAATTAATTTGAAATAGTTATGCATGCTTTCGTAATATCTCGACTGGACTACTGTAATCCTGTGTATATCGGTGCCCCTCAGGCTTGTGTTTCACGTCTACAATTAAGTTAGTTCAGAATGCAGCGGCTCGGCTTCTCTACGGGAAACGTAAATATGATTCTGTCACGCCAGTATTGATCTCACTACATTGGCTGCCGATCAAATATAATTGATTTCAAAATTCTATTGTTTGTTTTTAAATCCATTCGTAATGAGCAACGCATTCTCATCCCAAGGCGTCATATATGACACTTTTGCAAAAGTGTAAACATAAAGCGCACATGGCACCCTTTAGTGTCAAATGAGACGCTTTGGTTATTGTTAAGTTTAGGTATGGGGTAGGGTTAGGGTTAGACCACTAGGAGGCGCCTTCTGCCCAAATATATCTGCGTCGCCATGTGCGTTGGATGTTTACGCTTTTGCAAAAGCGTCGTATATGACACCTTGGGATGAGAACGGGCTGTAATGAGACACCACGGTATTTAACAGATTTGCTACACTACGTTCAGTCAAGGTCACTTAGATTCGCAAACTCCGGACTATTGCAAGTCCCCAGGACAAGATTAAAAAATAGAGGTGATCGTGCTTTCTCTGTCATCAGCCCCAAATTATGAAACACTCTCCCGGTTCATATTAGAACTGGCATAACTTTATCTACTTTTAAGTCCTCCCTCAAGACGCATTTATTTTCTTTGGCGTTTTAATTTATACTTTGATTTGCTGTTTCAGGCTTTTATTTTTATGTGCTACATATATTTTACAGCTTGTGTTTGTTTTATCTTCTTTTGTACAGCACGTAGGTCAACCTCTGTTGTTTTTAAATGTGCTTTATAAATAAACCTTCTATTCTATTCTATTCTATTAATTTATTTTTTAAGTTACGAAGATAGCATGTATATTAACTCACCAGCCGTGGCTGCAATAGTGTCCCGATTGTCTCGCGAGTTGCCACTAACAGAGGGACGGTGACCCAGCACACCGTCCATCAAGTCGAACCATGGAAAAATCCTTCTTTGAACTCCGCTTTTTGCATTTTAATTGTACAATACTGCGCCCGCAACTTTTTATTTTTTTATTTTTTACTTAATTTGAAGCGTTGCTCACTGAATGTTTAGCTTAGAAAGTTCGGCATCGATGTATTTTGTAACGTCCTCGTTTCTTCACACGCCGTCAAATTGACGTCGTACCCTTTCTTCAGCCCAAATGCTCAGAAGAGCTGTGGTATCTTCCACAGACCAGTACAGGCGATTCTCCATTTCGAACAGCGATTTTTTTTTTTGCACGATATAAAAAAGTGAAATGTGCATCTTGCTTCAGATCATAATGTTCCATAACACCGATATACGCCGCCTTTTACCTTGAGAAATCCTGGCCGTTTGCCCCGAGTAAGCACCGATCAAGCCCCGGAAGTGACAGTGGAAACGCGACTGGCCCTGGCACGCACTAGCACAGCTCGGCCCTGACCCGGCAGTGGAAACGCGGCTATTGAGATTTTGTAACGAAGTTTGCTAGTGGTAACAGACTGGTTTTATCTGTATGTTGTAAATAAAGGTGGTTTAAATCTCTCTCTCTCTCTCTCTCTCTCTCTCTCTCTCTTTTCGCGTTTGCGCATGTGTGAGCGTCTGTTGAGCGAGAGTGGAGGGTGACTCGGAGCGTGGCTGAAGTTTTCTTTTCTACTTTTACGGTCTGTTGTTTTCTTTCTCTTCTGCTATACCTTGCTGAAATTGGTATTGTGTGTGTTTGTGGGGGGAGTAGGATAGGGGAGGTTTAGCCAGTTTTTTTAACTGGCGGCCATGGATAGTTCGGGAGGAGCGGGTTTCACCCAGCTTACCCGGCGGCATGGTATTAAAGTGCCGGTTGGAAGTGAGAGCTCAGTAGAAGAGGTTAGTATAGCGATCGGAAAAATTGTTGGATATAACAGTATACGGTCTGCTTCTAGGATGAACGGTGCTGTTCTTTTTTTGGATAAGATCGAAAAAGTAAATGGAGAAAGGGATAACGCTGAATGAAAGTTTTGTGAAAGTTTTTCCTCTGGTTAATCCAGCGAAGAAAGTGATGCTATCGAATGTGCCCCCTTTCATTAAGGACGAAACTTCGGAGAAGGAACTTTCAAGGCATGGTCAGATTGTCTCGACCATAAGAAAGATTCCTTTAGGTTGTAAGTCTCCGTTATTGAAGCATGTTGTCTCTTTCAGGAGACAAGTATATATAGTGCTGAAGAGCGATATAGAGGATTTGAATATTGTTCTGAAGTTTAGGATTGACAGTTTTGACTACGTTATTTTTGCGACAACTGAGGGTCTGAAGTGTTTTGGATGTGGTAAGGAAGGCCACTTAATGCGTACATGCACTGAGAAAGAAACGCAGGAAAATAGCACTGTGGGAGGAGATTTGGAGGGAAAGAATCTGGAGAACGATAAAATAGAACAGGTGCTTGTAGCTGGCGAAAAGGAAAACATCTGGATGAGGTAGAGGTGAAAGGAAATGTAGAGGAAAATATGAATGAAATGCAGGGAAGTGATGAAGTAAATCTTATTGAGCTACAAGCAGATCTTGTTCGAGATGATGAGACAATTTTCAAAGTTCCAATAGTTAAGAGAAAAACAGATCAATGGGAAGTTGTGCCTATATCTAAGAAGAAAATGCAGGATGGTGTTGCAACTGATGATGGAGTTAGTAGGGAGTCCTGTAGTGCAGATGAGGTTTCAGAATCAGACAGTGAAAGAGAAACTGTCGATTCTCTCTTTAATTCAAATCTGGAAAACTTTAGTGGTTACAGCTTGGAGTGAATAAGACATTTTTTACAATCCACGAAGGGGAAGCGAAATGTTGAAGTCATTGATCATTTTTCTGATCAGACGATGTTTATTGAGTCAGCCAGAATGGCGATGAGGCGAAGAGGAGAAAATTGTTTGTCAAATCCAGAGGTGTATCGGCTGAAGAAAATTTTGCAAAAATGGAGTTCTCAAATAATGCAAAATGAAAGTGATCAAATGGTGGAGTAATATTAATGTGTATGTGTTGTGCCTTTTGGTTTGCTCTCTTCTAATGAGTAATTTTAAAATCTCATCCATTAATTTAAATGGAGCAAGAGATGCTGTTAAAAGAGCACAACTATATGATGTTTTGAAAATTAAAGGTATAGATATTGCATTTGTACAGGAAACTCATAGCACGCAAGAAAATGCTGTAGAATGGAAAAAGGAATGGGATGGCCAGTCTTGTTTAAGCCATAAACGTGTTTTTAGTGCAGGAGTTGGAATTTTATTTTCCAAAAAATTCTTGCCAGATTCCTATAATGTAGAAGAGATAGTGAAAGGAAGGTTATTAAAAGTTGCAGCAAAATATGACAAGATTGTTTTGGAATTGATTCATGTTTATGTTCCAGTCAATGCATCTGAGAGAATGATTTTTTTAAACATACTTGCTAATACAATCCAGCAATGTCAAGAGTGTTATTTGATACTTGGTGGAGATTTTAATTGTACCACCGATGATATTGATATAAATCATTTAGAGCCTCGCGGTGCTTCAAGAAGTCGACTGCTGCAACTTATTGAATCAAATGAACTTCGTAATGTCTGGAGGAACTTGACTGATGATACATACATATACGGAGTGCGTAACACACATACAACATGAAACAACGGAGAACAATAATTGACAAAATAGAAATAAACAAGGGGGAAAAAAAGAAAAAAAAGGGGGGGGGGGGGGGGGGGTTTTATAGTTTACCATGAGGGTAGTGAGGGTACCATGCTGTGTGTGTGTGTGTGTGTGTGTGTGTGTGTGTGTGTGCGTGTGTGTGTGTGTGTGTGTGTGTGTGTGTGAATGAGTGTTTTGTGTTTGAATGTTGAAATCAGCAGGATTGGTTAGCATCATTGTCATCGAATTACTGTGCCCTAGCTATAAGCAGTGATCGTTTGGGTTGGGTCAGGCTCAATAGCTTTTTCTTCTGGCTGCTTCAGTCCACACTGGGGCTAAGGAGCATATTTAATCCTAGGAGATAGAGGGGAGTGAGTTGCCTCTTCAGAGCCCTTCACCACCAGCCCCTCCCCCATTCCCGCCCTCAGTCACTACTCTACCGACGGGCCAGCCCATCCACCCACCCCACTATCCCTGTGTTATTTCTTCTAGGGTCTAAATTATGTCTAAGTGCATTAAAAGAGGTGCGGCGCAAAGGGTAGAACTTATTCAGAACCACCTCAAGCGTCATCCACTTCCCTACCTATTGATTGATTGTGTGATTGAATGTATGATATGAGATGCATTAAAAAGAAATGGGGGCAGCAGTGCAGGACCTCTACAGGGCCTCCACACAGCACACCTTAATTCTAAAGTAGGAATGTGAATGTTGACCATCTAACACATGGAGCATTAAAAAAGTGGGGTGTACAGAGCCGGCCCCAGCAGTTGCAGCGGTGGAGGAGGCCTGTGAAGGCAAGGTGAAAGGGGAGGCATATTGTCCCTCAGGGTAAACACCCCCCTCCAGCCCCCGCCCCAAAGCCCTAAACCCCAAAATAAAGGGGAGCGTTTTGAGGCTTGTAATGGGGGGTGAAAGAGTTAACCCTATCCTGCTGATTTGTTCCTATAGTAAGTATGTAGTGTTGTTAGTCATGAGTTGTCTTAGTGGTAATGGGGTAAGGCAGACGATAGTAAATCAGGTTTGCTAAGGTTGCTGAATAAGTGAAATCGCGAAAACTGAATCTCAGGCAGGGAGCCAGGCAGAGCTAAGAATTTAAAAATTTGGACAGTGCTCGCCAGGTGGATGGTGAATCAATTGAATTCTTTCCAGATGGGTTATTTAATATTTCAATTGAGATGTGATCCAAAAGTAAGTTTTCCAAGTAGCGATATGGATTTTGTTTTTTGTTTTCCAATTTATGAAGATGGTTTTCTTGGCGACAGCTAGCGCGGCCAGCAGAGTTTTACTGTTCGTGTAATTCAGGTTGATTGTGGAGATGTCCACAATCCCCAGCCAGTGCCTGTTCTTGAGCCGGAAGCAGAGCCAGTGCCTGTTCCTGAGCCGGAGGGAGAGCCAGTGCCTGTTTCTGAGCCGGAGGCAGAGCCAGTGCCTGTTCCTGAGCCGAAGGCAGAACCAGTGCCTATTATAGAGCTGAAGCTCATGTCAGTTCCGGACCCAGTGATTGTGTCTGTGTTTGTGTCTGTCCTTGTGACTGTTTCCGTTCTTGTGTCTGTTCCCGAGCCGGTGTCTGTTCCCGAGCCGGTGTCTGTTCTCGAGCCAGTGTCTGGTCCTGAGAGGGCTTCACCGCCCTGGCCGCCCGAGGGGTCTGCACCACCCTGGCCACCCGAGGGGTCTTCACCACCCTGGCCACCCGAGGGGTCTTCACCGCCCAGGCCACCCGAAAGGTCTTCACCGCCCTGGCCACCCGAGGGGTCTTCACCGCCCAGGCCACCCGAAAGGTCTGCTCCTCCCTGGCCACCCGAGGGGTCTTCACCGCCCTGGCCACCCAAGGGGTCTTCACCGTCCTGGCCACCCGAGAGGTCTTCACCGCCTTGGCCACCCGAGAGGTCATCACCGCCCTGGCCGCCTGAGGGGTCTTCTCCGCCCTGGCCACCCGAAAGGTCTGCTCCGCCCTGGCCGCCCGAGGGGTCAGCACGCCCGGGCCACCCGAGCGGTCTTCACCGCCCTGGCCACCCGAAAGGTCTGCTCCGCCCTGGCCACCGAGGGGTCTTCACTGCCCTGACCACCCGAAAGGTCTTCACCGCCCTGGCCACCCGAGGGGTCTTCACCGCCCTGGCCACCTGAGGAGTCTTCAACGCCCTGGCCACCCGAGAGGTCTTCACTTCCCTGGCCGCCTGAGGGGTCTTCTCCACCCTGGCCACCCGAAAGGTCTGCTCCGCCCTGTCCGCCCGAGGGCTCTTCGCCGCCCTGGCCGCCTGAGGGCTCTTCGCTGCCCTGGCCGCCCGAGGGCTCTTCGCCACCCTGGCCGCCCGATGGACTATGTTTGCTCTGGCCACCCTGGTCTGTTCCTCCCGTCCCACCCTGGTCTGTCCCTCCCGCCCCACCTGATGGAGCGAGGGAGGGGGCAATGTCACGTGTCTGTCCTGTCTTGTGTTGCACATGGGTGTTTTGTTATGTTGGGCCATGTGCCCCAGTCATTGTTTGATCCCTCCCACTTGTTACCTGATAAGTGTTTGAGTTCTTCCACCTGTTCCCTCTTGATTTGTTCCCTATTTACGTCTCTTCTTGTTTGCTGTCTTTGTCGGATCTTTGTCTTTTGTTACCCCAGTTTCCCTGTGATGGTAGTCATGTTCATAGTCAGTATTTGTTCTCCTAGTTCAGTGTTGTTTTATGTTTCATTTATTATGTTTTCCTCCTTGTGGGTTTTTACTTTGTGTTTTGTTTTATTTTGTTAATAAATCATCCCTTCACTGCACTTGAGTCCTCCTCTCTACTTTTGTAAATTGTATCATAACAAATTATTTGTGAGATAGTTGGGGTGAGTTCTAAATTGACCGTTGGAGTGTTAGTGGTAAGTTTGATTGATGATTTGATTGATGATTTAAGCTGTAGGTATTGTAAGAATTGTTTGTCAGTGATGCCAAATTTCTGGACTAAGTCCTCAAATGTAGAGAAATTGCCTTCGACGAATATGTGTTGCAGATGAGTAATACGATTACTTTTCCAGGAATTGAAATTGAGTTTTTTATTATTACAGGTGAAATCAGGGTTATTCCAAATTGGGGTAAGTTTCAGATGTGAGAGCTTAGTGTTAGTAATATTGTGGAATTTCCACCAGGCTGTCAGACTTGAACTAATTGTGGGAGATTTGAAACAGGAGTGTTTTTTAATTGTCTGGGTAAAAAAAGGCAGGTCTGCGATCTGAAAGTTGCCATACAAATTTTGTTCTAGGTCTAGCCAGGTGATATCAGATTGATTAGGGTGAGTCCATCTGTGTATATATTGCAGATGATTTGCCAAACAGTATGGAGTAAAATTTGGTGCGTCCAATCCTCCTAGACTTTTTGGTTTCTGGAGGGTGGATAGTTTTATTCGAGGAGTCTTATTTTTCCAATAGAATTTTGTAATTGCTGAGTCTAGGGATTTCAATCAGGCGTTGGATGGTTGTATTGGGGTCATTGAAAGTAGATAGATTACTTTGGATTTATTGAAGATTCTAATTTTAAGAAATGTCTTGGGTATCTTTGGGAAAAATGGAGATTGCAAAAAGAAAATTTTATTTCATTGCAACAATGGTGGGATGCTGGAAAACTTCAAATCGAACAATTTTGTAATCAATATGCTTTCAATGTGACAAAGGACATCATATAATCTTTAAAAAGGCTGGAATCTGAAATTTTGGAGCTTCAATATTTATGTGGGGCCATAGGTAATACAGATCATTTCAGGGCACTGAAAAGTAAAAAAAACAACAATTTTAGCAGATATGCTTGGAGTTAGAGCACAGGTGAGATCAAGGTTTCAGAATATTCAACGCATTCCCACCCCAAGGCGTCACCTTTGACCATGCTTCAACATTTGCAGCCCATTCTCACCCCCAAGGCGTCACCTAACTGCCTTGGGAAGCATTTGACCATGCTTCAATATTTGACGCTTTAGGCGCCCTTTAGCGTCAGTTAGATGACGCCCTAGGATCGCGTGTACCCTACCCCCACCCCAGACCTAAACCTAACTGCGTCCTCTAACTGACGCTAAAGGGCGCCTAAAACGTCAAATATTGAAGCATGGTCAAAGGTGACGCCTTGGGGTGAGAATGCGTTGATATTTGACATTTGACATTGCCCTTTAGCGTCAGTTACATGATGCGATCCTACGGCGTCATTTAACTGACGCTAAAGGAAAGCGTCAGTTAAGCCTAGTTCACACTACATGATTTTAAAATGTCGGGCTGAACTGTGCAGTTTACACTACATGACTTGCTCTCAGTGAAATCATGAGTGTTCAAGTTGTCTAGCTGTTCACACCACACAACACAGCGTGATTGATCCACAACAGGAGGTAACTCACTACACGAGTTAACAACGCACTACATAGAGATACAACCACGATCGGATGATAAGAGCATATCATTTGTGACTCAATGAGAGCTGTTTCAGTACTATAGTACGGTCTAAATCCTGAAAATAATCAAACAAATAACGAGTTGACAACAACACGATTCTATCTGGTCTAGAAACCATGTTTTGTCACGAAAAACCACGCAATAAAACGAACCAGAAATGACGCGAAACTGCAGAGAAGAACACAACACGCGAATATGGACGTCAGACAGAAACTAGTGCTGCACACTGTTTGCTCGACGATATGCTCTGAGAAAAAAAAAATGCAAAAAAGAAAAAGTAAGATTTACCTGGTGTCCTCAACCCATGCGTTGCTTTGATTGGCTGTACTCATGACATCACTGAGATTGAGTCGCGCGACTGCTCGAGATATCTAGCATGCTAGATATTTTTCTGAGCTCGGTGACCTGTCTGCGAGCTGTCTGCGAGCTGTCTTTGATGCGTTGTTGGCTCTTTCACACTATCGGATTGGCGAGCGTTAATCGTCCGCTAATCGCCCGCGATTTGCACGCGATAACACCCTGACTTGTCGGCGACTCAACGATTTGCAAATCGGGCTTAAATCGGGCTTAAAATCACGTAGTGTGAACTAGGCTTTAGATGACGCGGTTAGGTTTAGGTCTGGGGTGGGGGTAGGGTTACACGCGATCCTAGGGCGTCGTCTAACTGACGCTAAAGGGTGCCTAGCGTCAGATATTGAAGCATGGTCAAAATGCTTCCCAAATATCAGCCCATTCTCACCCCCAAGGCGTCACTTAACTGACGCCTTGGGAAGCATTTGGACATGCTTCAATATCTGACGCTTTAGGCGCCCTTTAGCGTCAGTTAGATGACGCCCTAGGATCGCGTGTACCCTACCCCCACACCTAAACCTAACCGCGTCCTCTAACTGACGCTTTCCTTTAGCGTCAGTTAGATGACGCCGTAGGATCGCGTCATGTAAGTGACGCTAAAGGGCGCCTAAAACGTCAAATATTGAAGCATGGTCAAAGGTGAGACCTTGGGGTGAGAATGCGTTGGGAATATTGCTGAAATGGATGCCCCATCCAGATTTTTTTTTTAGCTTGGAAAGAAAGAATGGCCAAAGTCGGTTAATGCACTGTTTAAGATCTGAGGATGGAAAAGAACTGAGGAAAACTGCTGATATACGCAAAAGAGCAACTGAGTTCTATGAAGAGCTTTATACCAGAGAGTATCAAGAAGATAAGCTAATGGCACAACAATTTTATAAGGATCTTCCTCGGGTGACTAAAAACGCTTTTGAAGATCTAGTGAAACCTTTGTCAAAGGAGGAGTTATATGTCTCCTTACAAAGCTTAAAGAATGGCAAGGCACCAGGAATTGATGGTTTGCCTGTTGATTTTTTAAGGCTTATTGGGAGTTTTTGGGAGAAGATCTGATTGAAGTGTTGAATGAAAGCTTAAATGGAAAGCTGCCACAGAGTTGTAGAAGGGCAGTTTTAACCATGCTCCCAAAGAAAGGTGACCTAAAAGAAATTAAAAATTGGAGACCGGTTGCATTGTTGTGTGCTGATTACAAGATCTTATCAAAGACTTTGGCTAACCGGCTAAAATAAGTGATGGGAATGATAATACACATGGATCAGTCATATTGTATACCTGAACGATCGATTGTGGACAATATCTCATTAATTAGAGATGTTTTAGAGGTTTCTAGGATTTTTGGCCTGAAGTGTGCTCTGGTTTCACTGGATCAGGAAAAAGCTTTTGACCGGGTGGGACATTGTTACTTATGGGATACTTTTAAAGCTTTTGGTTTTCCTCCTGGTTTCAAAGAAATGATAAAGGTCCTTTATGATGACATTGAAAGCATATTGAAGATCAATGGTGGTTTGAGTGCTACTTTTAACGTAGGAAGAGGAATCAGACAAGGATGTTCAATGTCCGGTATGTTGTATTCGATTGCTTTGGAACCTATGTTAAATCAAATAAGGGAGAGTATTTGTGGTTTTAAATATGATAGTGCTTTAACTGTAAAATTGTCGGCATATGCCGATGATTTAATAGTTTTAGTCAATGATCAACAAGACATCAACAGACTAACAGAAATTTTTGAAAATTTTGGTAAAATTTCCTCTTCAAGAGTTAACTGGTCAAAGAGTTCAGCATTTTTAATGGGTGGTTGGAGGGCTGAAAACCCAATTTTGCCTGGTGGAATGGTATGGGCAAATAGAGGTTTTAAGTAGTTGGGGTTTTTTTTGGGTGATGAGACCACAATGCAAAAGAATTGGGAAAATGTTTTAGAAAGAGTTCAAGGAAGACTGGGGAGATGGAAATGGCTTTTGAGAAAAAATGTCATTTAGAGTGATAATTCTTGTAATTAACAACTTAGTGGCATCTATGTTATGGCATCGCCTGGCAGTATTAGAACCCCCAGAGGACTTGTTAGAGAAGACTTAAACCTCTCTTGTTAATTTTTTTCTGGGACAAATTGCATTGGCTTCCTAAGAGTGTAGTGTACCTTCCTGTAGAGGAGGGAGGACAAGGTTTAAAACACCTTGCAAGCCGGAAAGCCGCTTTTAGACTGCAATTTGTTAAAAAACTATTGTATCAAAACATGTCTTGGACAAATATAGTTTTTAAACTTCTAAGTGCAGTTGGAAAGTATGGATTAAATAGAGAATTTTTTTGGACAAATTCTTCAAAAATGGGGTTGAAAGAAATATCCTGTTTTTATGAAGGTACGTGTTCGAAAATCATGGAGTTTGATGAAAGTAAAAAGGTCCAACAAATCTTTGCTTTGGTTAATGCGAGAACCATTGATTAATGGATCTCGTTTGAATTTGTCCTGTGAAATATTACCATGGTTTGAACAAAGAATGAAGAATGAGAAGATTATAACAATCAAGGACTTGGTGGAAGTGACTGGATGGAATTTAAGTAAATCTGTTGCATTGACTCAAAGACTTGGACTTCGGTCTGAGAGAATAGTTGGACAGATGTTGGAAAAATGTCAAAACTCATTATCTGAAGAGGAATGGACGCTTCTCTATGACTTTTCAACATTAAAAGTGAACCAAATGCTAAGGATTTGTTTCCAGTAATAAGGATTTCTCCAGACTTGCCAGATACAGATAATGATTGTCCTCCAACAATGTCAAAAGTTTGGAAGGACCGAAATATTATGTCTATTGATGGAAAGAGTTTTTATAAAATGTGTGTAAAAGTGTTGAATAAGGAACAATTGAGACATCGTTCTGATAATCCTTGGAGAGGTCACTTAAGTGTGGATTCTAGTTTTAAGCCAACGTGGAGTACGTTAGCCACCATTGACAAAGTTTACTGGAGATCTGCAATGGAGAAATATGCATCGCATTATTGGCGTTATTGCTTTTATTCCCATTCTTTATCCGCTTGTAAAAGAAAACTGTGCTTTTTGTGAACAGAAGGAAACAGTATTTCATTGTTTTGCACATTGTGAGAGGTTGAAGCCTCTGTTTGAACTGTTGAAAGGGATTTTTAGTGATTTTGGTGAAATATTTAATATAAAAGTGTTTATTTATGGTTTTAAGGATTCAAAAACAAAGAGAAAAATGGGGAGTTTGCTCAATTTTATTGTTGGTCAAGTAAAAATGTCTATTTATGCAAGTAGAAAACAGAAAATTGAACATGGAAATGAATGTAATATAGTGAGTGTGTTTAAAGGGCTTGTAAAAGCGAGAATTAAGCATGACTTTTCCTTTTATTTACATATGAACAATTTATGGGTTTTTGAAAAAATCTGGACTTATGGAGATGTACTTTGTAAAGTTGAAAATAATGATAAAATTTATTCTGATGAATTGAGATGAAGTAATGTGTAAAAGTTTCTGTGAATGATCACTGTATAGTAGAGTTTTTCTAAAAATCAAAAAAATCTCTCTCTCTCTGTGGTGTCAGGCGGCAAATGGCAAGACTAATTGAGAAGGTGTAAATTAAACAGGCTACAGAGAGCGATCAAAGAGCCTTTCAATTAGGCCTGTGTTATCAGCACCAGAAGATCCTCTCGCCTTTCTCGTCCTGCGTGTGTGTGTGTGTGAGAGAGAGAGAGAGAGAGAGAGAGAGAGAGAGAGAGAGAGAGAGAGAGTGTGTGTGTGTGCGTGTGTCTGTGTGTGTGAAAGAGTGCATTAGCTGAATTTTCATCATAATTATTCCAGTCTTCAGTGTCACATGATCCTTCAGAAATCACTCTAATATGAGGATCTGATGATCTTATTTATGATTATTATCAGTGTTGTTGAACACAGTTGCTTTTGATCAATTGTCACCGTTGATCAATTTAATGCATCCTTGCTGAATAAAAGTCTTAATTTCCTTTCAAAATGTTGTTTAATATATTTAAATTTCATTCTCAAAATTGAGAGGAAAAAAACAGAAATATACACACTCTTATCCACCTAATTATATGAAATACTCCAATAAATATAAAGAATCCAGTTTGTATCTAATTGTACCAATTATACTCAATTAATCTAAACGGGACTATAGAGAGATTAAGTGAGGGAATAAACCAAGAGAGAGTGACATCATCATGAGCATTAAGATTTACATTCTGCAGTAAAATACACACACGCACACTCCTCTACCACACACTCTATCACACACGCACACACACGCACACACACGCACACACACACACACACACACACACACACACTCTGTTACACACTCTCTAGTCTCTATCCCCCCCCCCCCCCCTTCTGACAAGGTCCATTAGTGCGTCTCTCACAGTAATGCACTCTCCTTTTAAAGATGACCTCATGCGAATATTAATTTACTAAAACATTAATAAGATCTCAGCTCCTCCAAATACCCTTCACACACACATACACACACACACACAGAACATTGATCACAGTATTTTATGTTCTTGAATATTTGAATATATGAGAATGTGAGATCTCCAACACAACCTCGAAGGTTTAAGGATTGACCTTTAACCCTTTGTTCACCAGCCCACATCTGTGACCTAAGGGATCGGGTGAAGGCCGAGACGGGCCTTTTTCCTTTGATTTACAGTTCATAAGAATGCACATAGACAATCATTTTTCATTACAGAATCTATCATGTGCGTAAATACTATGTACCGTTCGCCGGCCTCATGAATTCTCATCCACATGTGACACACGTTTCATATTTTATATACTGTAACTCTGTAATTAAAAACTGTGTGAGAGAAGTCTAAGTTATGTTGCACTACATAATGAAATATGACATTTGTATTGCATTTAGTGCTAAAGATCAAAAGTTACATTAAATTGATCAAAACTGACAGTAAAGACATTTATAATGTTACAAAAGATTCAATATCAAATAAATGCCTTTTCAAAAAATTCTGAAAAAATCAGTTCCAACAAAAAATATAAACTGTTTTCAACACTGATAATAATCATAAATGTTCATATAATCATATTTGAGTGATTTCTGAAGAAATATTACTCCAGTGCTGAATTTATCATCATTACTTCAGTCTTCAGTGTCACATAATCCTTCAGAAATCACTCTCACAATATGAGGATCTGATGATCAAGACACAGTTATGATTATGATCAGTGATTCCTCCAGCAGAGAGTGAGCCGGATGCAGTCGGTGTTATAGGGGTGCTCCGATCAGGATTTTTGGGGCCGATCACCGATTACTGGAAGCTGTATCACCCGATACCGATACCGATCACCAATTACAGAGTCTATTTGAAGCCTTCTATTTATCTTGTAGCATTATTATTAAACTATATTTAAACAATGTACATTAATATTACATTTAAGAGAAGACAACCAGCAGCCATATCACCCTGTAGCCCAAGACTGGTTGCCCATTAAAGCTAAGCAGGGCTGAGCCTGGTTAGTACCTGGATGGGAGACCTTCTGAGAAAGCCAGGTTGCTGCTGGTAGAGGTGTTAGTGAGGCCAGCAGGGGGTGCTCACCCTGTGGTCTGTGTGGGTCCTAACGCCCCAGTAAAGTGATGGGGACACCATGCTGTCAAAAAGAGCACCGTCCTTCGGATGAGACGTTAAACCGAGGTCTTGACTCTCTGTGGTCATAAAAAAAAATCCCAGGATGTCTTTCGAAAGAGTAGGGGTGTAACCCCGGCATCCAGGCCAAATTTGCCCAGTAGCCTCTGTCCATCATGGCCTCCTAATCATCCCCATATACACCAATTGGCTTCATCACTGTCTCCTCTCCACCAGTAAGCTGGTGTGTGGTGAGCGTTCTGGCGCAATATGGCTGCCGTCGCATCATCCAGGTGGATGCTGCACATTGGTGGTGGTTGAGGAGATCCCCCCCTTCTATGTGAAGCGCTTTGAGTGTCCAGAAAAGCGCTATATAAATGTAACGAATTATTATTATTATTATTATTAAGACAATGTATCATGAATTTACACCTGTGTATTTATCAGACATGAAAACGGGTCAGAGGGAGAAGGATATATAACCCATCTAGGGGGGTCCGGGGGCTCCCCCCGGGGCCCAATTATTTTATAGTCTACTATAAAATTAAGAAAATAAATATAGCACAAATGTATAGCACAGCTGTTTAATGAGGCAGCAACTCATGATAGATAGGACAGAACAGAACAATATATATTGATGCATAGTGCATAGTGTGCACTGTGCGCGTGAATAACAATATAGTTGTCTTGTCTACAAACCCGAAAGGTTGGTGGTTCAATCCTCGGTTCCACCTGACCAAGTGTCGAGCAAGACACCTAACCCCAGCTGCTCCCGACGAGCTGGCTGGTGCCTTGCATGGCTGACACCGCCGTCGGTATATGAATGAGTGTATGAATAGGTGAATGTGAGGCAAATGTAAAGCGCTTTGGTGGCCATTAGGTCTATGAAACCATAGAGGTTTATCTGAAGATCAAGTATAATAATATTAACATTTAATCATCTTGGAGAGAGTTTCATCGTTGCCGAACGCGACGCGCTGTGCTGTTTGAATGCTGAATGGAGAATGACTGACAGCGGAGTGAAAAGTTTACTTGAACTTGAATTTAATGACTTAAACATTAATTTCTATCTCACATTATATTATAGTATGGCTTCATATATACGTATTATGAGTTTTTTTTAACTCAAGCTGAGCACTCGTTGCCGCGGCGATCAGTGGATACAGTGTTCACTGTAGGTCGCACAGTCTTTACTCGGACACGTGCGCTTCAATCTATTGCCGTTGCGGACGGACTCTATTCTTTCCGGTGATTTTCCGTGTTGATCAGAGAGAGGCTGCACAGTTTGACAAGCAGACAGTGGCGTGGTATACACATTGCAGATGGATTGCTAGTGAATTCCATTTTCACACACCTTGTAGAATTGCCAGACTGCTGAAGCCTTTTTTTACCAGGGCATAAAAAATTGTCTCGCGAGTTTTGCGTCATCTTATCAGCTTTTCTGGATCGGCCTTTATAGAGACCGCCGATCACACATCCCAAAGCAATTATCGGCCGATTGTAATCAGCGACCGATCAATCGGAGCACCCTTAGTGTTTGCTCTTCGTTCGCTCGTCCCCACAGCGTGAGATTGCATTAAAGGGACAATATGCAGTTATTTTAGCTTAATGGTGCGTTCACACCGGACGCGAATAGCGCGTCAGGCGTGAATGATTTCAATGTTAAGTCAATGCAAAGACGCGTTACGCACGTAAAAAATTCCTGCGGCGCGAATGAGGCGTGGAGCGCGGCGCGGAAGACGCGAATACGCCTCATTCACGCGTCAAGTTCGTAGTTAGTGCCATTTGTGCATTCACGCGTTTGACGCGAATTCGCATCTGCCGCCCGAGTTGAAAAATCTGAACTTTGGCGTGAATTCGCACCGCGTTAACCAATCAGGAGCCTAGCTGCTTGCTCACGTGGTGAAGTGTCTGGATGCTTCAATAAATTTTTTTGTAATATGACTAAATGCATGGTGGGATTATGCACAACAAAGCAAATATTTTATCACTTAAAACATTATTTCTATATACGAGACATGTTCATTTTGTATTGAATGTTATTCATTCCATATCTAGATTATATGAAATAGTATTATGATGTAAAGACAATCAACATATGTGCATAAGTTCGTGTCTGGACGTGAGAGAGAAAAAAATCACAGGACAGGTTAATAACTTTTGGAGGCTGGCTCTATTTATCATCAAAACAATGACAGCTAGATTAGGTGGATGAGGGCGAGGGTGATCCTCGCTCCGATGCGGGACTACAGGTCATCAAACTGGGCGCGGGACAGGCGGAAGTACCGCTGACAGCAGCCGTCATCCAGGCGCAGCTCCTGGAGCGAGCAAATGGTGAAACTAGCCAAACGGTTCGCCTCCCGAAGGGTCCGGTGGACACAAATACGGCGACGATGATCCCCACGCCGCTGTTCTAGCTCTCCAGAGCAAATACAGTGCGGTGAATCTCTCTATGAATGCTCGATCAACATAAACAAAGATGGCCGTCAACGGGTTTCGGTTTTGACGCGCGTAAATTTTGCTTCATACTTTTTATTTTACCCGCGTCAGTTTCGCTCTTGACACGCGAATTAACACAAAGTGGTCAAGCGTCAAACTAGGCGCGTCAGGCGGGAATTTGACGTGCTATTCGCGCCCGGTGTGAACGCACAGTAACTGAACAGCTTCAGAGTTATTGAAATGGTTATATGACTTCTTTCGGGTTGAATGAAACATATTCTTGTATAGATCGAAATGTACTACTAGTGTGGATTAGAACCCAGAACCTCTGACACACTTGGCAAAAGTTCTGCCACTGGACCACTAAAGTTCATGGGAATAATTGTCGGATCTATGTATTTAATCACGTGAAAATTCTCACCACTAACAACATATATTAGATCTCATTAAACAACAAATTAAACACAATGTACTATTGTATACTATGTAACACGTCACGCCATGTCACACTCTGCGTGAGTGGTATTTACGACAGTAACGTTAAATACAAGTATTCCACAGCGACTCTAGGGGGGCGCTGTTTGACACAAGCGGGAATCCTGCATAGTGTGGCTTTAATGAGTGAGCAATCGCTCCGTGAGGGAAACGAGTGATGAGATGTGGAAGGAGGGGAATGTGGGCTTGCTCATCAAATATGCACAGGATTATTACAGTATCGAAGTCTGGCGCACAGAGTCTGCTCATAATCATCATCACCACAGCCAATCACAGTGCTGATTTCTCCTGAGTAGCAAATATATTAGCAACTGTTACTCTCTACTTGACTACATTTTTTGAGTAATTAATAGATTTGTGAAGAGTAATGCAATTACTCATCATGTTTGGCGTGACATCTCAACTTGTGATGTGATGTCTCCATCTAAGGGCAATGAAGGAACTATATCTGTGTGTGTCGCCTTTACTCACACAGTCGTGTCAACCAGGCTTTATGTGGATGTTTGTGTATTGGCAGGAGTTGCTCAAACACAGGTCTTTCATTAGGAGATGAGGTCATGCTGGGGTCATGATGGATTCATGCTGAGGTCATGGTGAGGCAGAAACCAGAACATCCAGTGTAAGTAGACTATGATTATTTAATTTTACTTAACATTATTTTGTTTATCCACTATATTGATGGGCCTTAAGGATATTGGTTTACTTGTGGCCTTTTTCTCCACTTGAGCTTAAAGGTGCACTGTGTAATTTTTTAGAACATCTAGTGGTGAGATTGTGGCCGACAGGAAGTGATGTCGTCGTCTGAGACAGCAGAGAGGAGCCAGTTCAGCAATGAGGTTTCTTTAAAAAGAGAAGAAATGAAGAAATTAGGTTTACTTAAGTTTCCAGAAAAACAATGTTATTGCAAATATTATTGTGATTTATTCATTATTGTGTGTGTCAGTGTTTCATTCGCTGACTTTAGCAGATTCTCATCATAATGAACAACATAGTGACGAAACGCGTTTGTCCTCTCAAGGCCACTGTAGAAACGTGTGTGTGTGTACAGCTGTGTGTGTAGAGAAATGGCTCATTCTAAGCTAATAAACACACCGGTTCATTGCTCTTTATACACCACTGAACACATAGTTATGAATATGATATTGCATTCGGTCAACAGATCCTCCTTAATCTTTTCAACCACTCTTGAAAAAGTGTAATCTTGATTTTACATCGCTGAACAACTATAGGCCTTTTTCTAAGTTGCCCTTCATTTCTAAAATCCTGGAAAAGGTTGTGGCAATGCAGTTGAATTATATTTTGGAGACTCATAACATTTATGACAAATTTCAATCAGGTTTTCGCAATAATCATTCTACTGAAACCGCCGTACTCAGGGTATCAAATGACATTGTGATGGCCACAGATGCGGGGGAATGTTCCGTGTTGGTTATGTTAGATCTCAGCGCGACGTTTGATATGATAGATTACTGCACTTTGATTAATAGATTACGCTCTTTAGTAGGTATTTCGGGTTCGGCTCTGGAGTGGTTTTCACCTTAACTGTCCGATAGGACTTTTTCGGAATCTGTTTCGGATCCTTTATGTCTGATTCTGTACTTTTGTCCTGTGGCATGCCACAAGGTTCTGTGCTGGGCCCTTTGTTGTTTAATTTACTGTATACATGTTTTGATCCTTTTTATTAACAGATTGTAAAGCACTTTGTGACTTCTTGTCTGTGAAAGGTGCTATATAAATACATTTTACTTACTTAATATTACACACTGCAGCTTTAAGAGGCTGCTTCTTTTTTATTTCTTATTTTCACTGGCATGTCTGAGGTGTAGAGGACTAGTGTGTTAAACACTGGCGTTCTGTTCAAATCAGAAACTGCAAGACTTTCACTCAGTCATCCTGGAATCGGAGACTAATGGAGTAATTTCCACTGTCGGGAATCTGTGCTTTTACTCTGCGGACGACAAAACAGATATTTTGAAGAACGTTTCAACTGTTTTTGTTCATAAAGTACAAATCATTTGTGTCCAAAACAATATCATTGACATCTATTATATGAACATGTGGAAAGATACAGAACAACTTCATGAAATCAATTATGACTCATAATCAAACTTTAGAGATTATTGACATGTGTACCTGAAATATATGCAAATGAGTCGATATCGAATTGAATGGAATTGCGAGCTCGTGAATCGAAGTTGAGTCGTGAAATTTGTATCAGCACTATATGGACAGAACGCACCATGACATTTGACTAAATATCCTGTGTGTTCTAGGAAAGAGACGAAGTGATTGAGTTCTGGAATGAGTAATTCCTGGGTTTCAGTCGTCTCTCTCTCTCTCTCTCTCTCTCTCTCTCTCTCTCTCTCTCTCTCTCTCTCTCTCTCTCTCTCTCTCTCTCTCTCTCTCTCTCTCTCTCTCTCTCTCTCTCTCCCCCTCCCCCTCTCTCTTTCTTCCCCCCCCCTCTCTCTCTCTCTCTCTCTCTCTCTCTTTACACATCTCTACACACTGCAGATTGAGTTTAGTCCCGCAGGAACACTGATATTCCCTCATGCGCACATTAGCGGGTAGCAGCAGCAACCTTGAAATGGTCGGATTTAACAATAACGTGTGTGTGTGTGTTAAAAAGTACTAAATTATATTTATGCAGGATTAATTATCCATTTATTAACTTTTTGAGCATAGAGCTGGAAATTAAATTTTCAATTTTAACTGGTGAATCCTGAACACTTTAGAGCTCTTTTATTGGATTAGATTATTGCTAAAGGGAAGAAAGCTTGAAAAAGTGAACTTGAAAAAAAGTTAAAAATGCTTACGTTTATTGTTATAAAAAATGCTCAAAAAAACTATTTTTTATTTGTATATGAAATATATATTTCCAAAATCACACAATTTACTCTTAAACTGCAAGAAAAAAAATTCAAAGCCATAAATCTAAACAAGTTGTGTTCAAAATTATATTCTATTTTTTTCAGGACCATTCAACCTTTTCACATACTGTAATTTAGTTGTTGTTTTTTTTTTTTTACTGAGTTTTATGTTTCATGAAGTTCATAAACCTACATAATCACTAGAAGAAAAAAAAACATTAATCATGAATGTATTTTGCAATTGTTTATGCAGTTTTTCTTCAATGATCATTCCACACTTCCATTATGTTTTTTAAAGTATATAATGTGCACTCTAAAAAATGCTGGGTTGTTTTAACTCAATTTTGGGTAAAATATGGACAAACCCATAATTTGGGTTAAAAATGTAATTTAAGATGTTGACCCAATTACTGGGTTTGTCAATATTTGACCCAAATTTGGATTGAAATGACCCAGCAATTTTTAGAGTTTGTGTTTTTGTGAGAAATATTAGTTATGAAAGATAAACTATTATCTAACATAAGATTAACTCAGCAATGTTTTGACCTTCTCGACGGTTTCAGCGACATTTAATGAATTGCAGTAAAAACATTTTAATTATTAATTTAATTTCCAAAAATGTTACATTTTGCTAAATGTAACATTCCAGTGTCATTTTAATATTATTTATATACTAATATAATATATATAATAGTTATTAATATTTTGAAATAGCTTTTATTTTAATATTTTATTTTTAATTTTAAAAATTGTTGTGATTTTTATTATTATTTAATATTTTAATATTATAATTTGTATATACTGTATTTAAATATCTCAGTTTTTATTTAAAATAATGTATTTTTTTTAATTGTTTAAAACACTGAACCCAGTCAGTGACATTTAATTCCATTTACTCAATTTCTATTGAAATTGTATGCAAGCTTATTGAACATAGTCAGTATTTGCATCTCAGATCAGGCAGGCATTCAAAAATAAAAAAAGTATTTACATGTAATTTCATCTGTTTTTTTTACTTTGATAATGATCTTTTTAGATAGAAGGTAACATCATGTGTTTATCATCTTGTGAATCTTCAGTTTGTGAATCTTAAATAATCAGTTTTATTTCACACTCTATTTTCTACCGTGTTAGACGGTGAAAGTGCCAAAGGTTTCAGGCTGGCAGAACAAAGACTGGAAGTAATATAGATTTATCTTGTCTAGATCTATTAGTGTCGGAGTAAATGTCCAATTAGTGGTCTTTGTGATAACAGTGTGTGCTTTACTGCATGAAATATGCATGAGCGATCCATCATCTGTGTTTAAATATTCCTCTGATCGCGCGCCCGAGGACGAAGCCCTTCTGTGCTGCTCGCTCCGGGACCGCAGAGAAAGAGGAAACACACGCAACCTTTCTGTTC
Source organism: Pimephales promelas (assembly GCF_016745375.1). The sequence continues at coordinate 69,850 of NW_024121265.1, read as the reverse complement.
CTCTACTTCATCTTACACATACACACACTCAGCCCTTCAGCAGTTCCAGATCCACGGCCGAGGGTTTCCTTCAGAAACACTTTAAGTATTAAATACATCTTAAAAACTTTTAAAATTCTATTTCAATTAAATTCACTTTATCTTCTATTCTATATCTATACTATCTTTAAAAATTAAAATTAAAAAACACACATACTGCATTAGACTGAACTGGGATGGGATATCGTTGTGTGTATCATATTCAAATATGAATGGCAATTCTACATCCAGTTTGCTGCCTGGATTTAAATTTATTTTGCAATCTTAAAGTTTTTTGGAATTTAAAATTAATTTAAAAGTTTTATTTTTAATGTAGTTTCTGTCACAGGAATTGCACTAATACTGTATGTATTATTATGTAATATAGAATATGTAATATGTCCAATGTAATATAAATAATCACATACAGTATAATTCATGATGTATTGTGCATATCTGTGGGTTTGTCACAAACATCTTGATTTTTCCAGAGCCTGCAAGTCTGATTTTAAATCATTTTAATACATGTTAATATATTTTTCATGTAAAATTTTGAATTTTTTTTAATACAATTTGTTTGCAAAAACGTCAAATTAAATATTAATATATTAAAATTTAAACGAGAGATTTATTTGCATTTTATTTTTCAGGATTCTTTGATGAACAGAATTTATTAAAATTTTTTGTTACATTATAAATGTCTTTACTGTCACGGTAATGTGTCCTTGCTGAATAAAAGGATGAATTTCTTTAAAAAATACATTTTACGTAATAGTAGGCTATTTGTAAGTACAACAGATGTTGTTATAGCTTTAATGATAAACTTGCGTTCACAGAATAAAAGAATGAAGGGAGTCATGGAGGATTGATGGAATAAAACTGAAATATTGTGTAAATGATAAACAGATATTAAGTCAAAGGTCAAGGACTCATACAATAACTGAGAAAACATTTCTGCAAAGACGAACATGCATCGTCTTAAATACTATCCATGATCTGAAAGATGCGTTTATACTTTTCATGTGCCAAAGAGAAAATGAGAGTTAGAGGAGAAGATGATGATGAAGAGGAGGGACGTTCATCTTGAATGCATGCTGATTTCAGGAGTAATTATGACATGATGAAAAGCTGAAACCCTTGCTCGTTCTCTCTCTCGCTCACGCTCTCTCCTCTCTCTCTCGGGTCGAGTGAGGACATGCTGTGGTAGTGAAGCACGAGACTAAATCTTTCACGTTGAGCTATCGCGAGGACGAACATTGGCTTTGGAAGCGCACAACAAACCTTAGCTATGCTCACAGTCAGTGTTTATTAACTCTAACTCAATTCAACATCGTTTTCCTTCACAACATCACACTCTTCCTTAGTGTTTCTGTCTCGCTCTCCAGCACAAACATCTAAACATTCTTACATCAGGATACTTTTACTAGAGAAACAGCAAAATGGCTGGAGATCTTAAAGGGATAGTTCACTTTGAAATTAATTTTTGATAGGTTTTAGCATACCTCGGGCATCCAAGATGTAGGTGTCTTTGTTTCCACAGTATTTTCAATTTTGATATTTTTAGGTCAAACCGTTGTTGTCTGTCAGTCATATAATGCAGTTCTATGGTCACCACCTCAAAGAGCATGCACAGAGAAGTCCAGATTAAGGGCCAATCCCAATTCTACCCCTTACCCCTTCACTTTCCCCTAGCCCTACCCCTTCGCCTTCCCCTTGACCCTTGAAACAGAGTGGCAATGCGTAGGGGTGAAAATATTCCCCTAAGAAATGGGACACCACTACGCCTCCGTTAAACGTCATTATAAGTCGTCGCTAGCGCCTACGTCACAGGAGATGCGCTGTTTATCACAACGTCCAAGATGCCGTCGACAGCTGCAGTTATCTCAGTCGCGTGGGTTACAGCTATTTTCTTGCATTTATCTTGTGAAGTTCGCAGGAAACAACGGAGACGACGAAAATATGTTGCGGGACTATCGTTAGCAAACTACAGTAATTTTAGCGATTTTTTTACAAACGTTTCTGTAAAGAAACGGACCGTAAATATGAACACAATATTGAATGTAACATAAAGCAAATCATTATTTGTCATTACAATACTTATTAAAGCCACAAATACTTAAATGTATGGGTCTCCTTTGTCGCTTGGGCAGCCAGCCTGGGTTAGCAGTGACACTTCTCATACCCCTTCGTTTGAAGTGTGCTCCCGAAAAATCTTCGTTTGAAGGGCTATCTGGCCCTTTCCCCCTAGCCCTCCCCCTCCAACTAAAAAGAGAATTGGGACAACCCTACCCCTTCACGTGGACGCGCAAAACGGAGGGGAAGGGGAAAGTGAAGGGGTAAGGGGTAGAATTGGGATTGGCCCAAAACATGATTTAATGACTCGTATGTAAGTACACATTGATGGCCTAAAACACGAAACGAGCGGTTTGTGTGAGAAAACGAACAGTATTTATATTGTTTTTACCTATCGTTTTTACCTAATTTCAAAGTGAACTATCCCTTTAAGAACAAAATCATCAGAAGGAAGTGAGTTTGAGCTGAAAGGATCCATGATGGATCCCTGTATACTTGAACCTTTTGTTCTGAGAGTTTTAGGAGAAACATCAGAGAAAACACCAAAACAACAACCTTTAGTTGTTCATCAATAAAGGAACTTTATTCTAATGTGTTTCCCACAAAAGTGTCGATCCTTATGTCAGGACGAACCTTTCCACTGTCATATCCTCAACAATGCTATTCTGAGTGTTTCTTTCTCCGTCTGACACATTCTCAAACACACAGGATCAGGCCTACTCTCTCACCAACATCTCGCTTTCTTCTGCTGAACACAGAGGAGAAGTCGTGCATGAAACACACAGATGAGCGAGTTCACATGCTAAAAATAAAGTGTGTTCCTAATGAGCATTACTGTGAATTACGGCCAACGTTACATCTGTAATTAGCAGAACTCGGTTTGACCGAAGCTGCACCTGCGCTTCTGTGTGTGTGCGAGATCTTTCTCTCTTCGTGACTGATATGCGTGCTGAAAAATAAATCTGGCACGCAACACTCTCTGTGCTTTATTGAGAGGATTTAACACGTTGTCGTCATCTTCCTCATGTCGTGATGGAACTTCATAACTGTTATTTATTTAGCCGAGAGAGAGAGAGAGAGACAGTGTAAATGACTTACTCTCTTTTTACTCGCTGTATTGACCTTGAATGATTTGCCTCTTGATTCGCTAGTTATCCGGCGTCAGTGTCAACACACTCCTCTCGACGGACAGACTCATAAAGCATAAAGAGATCAGACTCAGCTTAAGTGTGTTTGTTTTACAGTTTTTTTTTCGATTGCTAAACGACAGTGAGCACAACTGGAGCTAAATGTGCAAAACTCTAACTACAGTCTGCATTACCAACAGTCACCTGAGCACAACTCTTAACACACGGCTCAAAACAGGCTCAGTGTGCACAACACTATGCACAACCCTCACTGAGAGAACACACACTGTCACTCAGAACACACTGAGAGGAAAAACACTAGCATCAAACAGAAAATCCAAACTTTTCATCTTTACAGTTTCAACAATTTCACACTTCATACAAAGTAATATTTTCTTCAAAGAAAACAGTGACATTCGTTCATTTGATATTTTTACATTTTTAGAACATAACAATTGAAAATTAGCAGTTTGCTTCAATAGTCTGTAGTAATTTACAGAATTACAGTAATAAGAAAAAAGGTAGAAACTAAAATTACATACTGTAATACTGCAACCCTGCCTCTCTCAAGCATTAGGCCACAAGTTTTCAGCCTTTCAGCTGAAATTGTTTGAAAATCAGCAGTGTGTGAAAGGCACAAGGCTGAAATTTATTCTGTTTTGAATGAGTGGTTCACCGCTTCGACAGCAGTGTGTTAGCATTTGAACAAAGTGCTGTAAATCCACAGTGTTGTGCAGGTTGTGGTTAAAGTCATGGGATAAGTGTGTAGAGTTTTGAAAACTGTGTTCAAGCAATGAAAAACGATCTAGAGTTTGGTCCACATGAACTGCTGCTGTGCAGACTGTAGTTAGAGTTTTGCACATGTAGCTACAGTTGTGCTCCACTGTGGTTTAGCAATCGAAAAAAACTGTAATCCTCATTATAATATGTGTGTGAACGCAGAAGGTTTGGAGCGATGGCTACCCCTCCTGAAGTGATGTTAGTGTTAACACTAGAAGTGCCAGAATTCCAAAACTACTAGAACGGCCACAAACAGTCATTTTGACCGTTAGATTCAAAACAGTGTTGATGAATAATTTTCGTAATTATTTTTGTCAACCACATTTTTCAAAGACGAAAACGAGACGATAACTAAATAAAAACTAGGTTTGAATGACAAAAACTATGACGAAAATGTTAGATAGTGACGATTTGCGACGCGGTCAAGGCTATAATAATAGGACTCGCAGAACTAGTGAACAGCCCATGCAGCAAAACAGCGCAGGACAGGGCAGAACATCTGGATCCGCCGTGTCTGATAATAGCAGCCGTCTCTTTTTGCTTGATGTGGACTGAATCACTCTCTGATGAGGAGGAAATGTTAACTTGCACCCAGGAAACGTCGCTGTCACTTTCCACCTCCGATTGTTCCCCTGCATCCGAATTATAGATAACTGTAGTCCGGTTTTATTTGCTTATTTCTGATCAACAACTAATGTAGAAATTATTATATAGCAAACACCGCTACAGAGGTGACCGGACGGACCATTCTGTTGACAGTTGAGAGAGAACACGATCAACCGCGGGATATTTAACAAAAAAATACCGCAAAATTCAGTGCGGTCAATATGACCGTCTATGGCCGAAATAGGTAAATATGTTCATTTTTTTTTGTTTTGCCTTACGTTTACGTAACTTAATTTATATGAAAAGCATTTTAAATGAAAATACAGACAATTTTAGGAAAAGTCAGGTACCAGCAGGATTTTATTATTTTTTTCAACAAAGTTATTATAGATATAAAATTCAAAACGGTCAAAATGACCGTTGTGGCCGTTCTAGTGTTAAATGGGCCACAACTGAAGATCAGTCCACATTTCTGTACAGTCATATGACATTGTGTTTTATGACACTTTCACAGTGAATATACTAGTTTTATTCAAAACAGATTAATGTCAATCGTTTTATGTTGGTTGTTGTACCAACCCAGAGAGGCAGGGTTGCAGTATTACAGTATGCACTTTTAGTTTCTACCTTTTTTTCCCCATTACTGTAATTCTATAAATTACTGCAGACTATTGAAGCAAACTGCCAATTTTCAATTGTTATGTTCTAAAAATGTAAAAATATCAAATGAAAGAATGTCACTGTTTTCTTTGAATAAAATATTACTTTGTATGAAGTCTGAAATTGTTGAAACTGTAAAGATGAAAAGTTTGGATTTTCTGCATTGGTGTTTGATGCTAGTGTTTTTCCTCTCAGTGTGTTCTGAGTGACAGTGTGTGTTATCTCAGTGAGGGTTGTGCATAGTGTTGAGCACAATGAGCCTGTTTTGAGTCGTGTGTTAAGAGTTGTGCTCAGGTGACTGTTGGTAATGCAGACTGTAGTTAGAGTTTTGCACATTTAGCTCCAGTCGTGCTCACTGTCGTTTAGCAATCGAAAAAAACTGTAAATTGATGTTCTTGGTAAACTTGAATCAGAATAACTTCCCCTCATCTCTTCTCTGATGATGTGGGCGGGGCAACCTGTCACTCACAGGAGATCAGCCAATAGCAAAACACAACCAGCCAATCAATTCCTCACAGACACAATCAAGCCCTGCCCACATTTGTTCTGGTTCCTGAAGCTTTTCATTTGGATATATAAACAAGCTTGTTTCCGCCACAGAATAAAACATTTTAAAAGATAATCGCAGCTTTTCATCCCACATTTGCGAGATATAAAGTCAGAATTGCGAGATAAAAAGTCGCAGTTACCTTTTCTTTTGTATTCTGTGGTGGAAACAATACAACACAACAGGTGAGAAAAGACCAGTGCAACTTTTACAAAAGCAAACGTGAGATAAAAATTGTGTGATATAAAGTCGCCATTTTGAGGAAAAAAATAGTCAGAATTACCTTTTTTTTATTTCTGTGATGAAAGCCTCCATGCTTTTGTGTTCTTCAAGAGAACGGCTCCAGTGTTTGTGATCAGTTCTCAAAATAACCATTATTTTCTTAATGGACATTTTAATAATTTCTTAGTGTTTAATATAGGGTTAGTGTTATTTCTTAGTGTTTTGTCCTGTTTTCCACTTCAAATATCTTATCTATTGGAGAAGCAACATGATGTAAGATATTAAGTTTTGGTTTCTCAAAAATGTGAGTAAAAAATAAACTTTGTGACTCCACTGACAAATTTTTGTTTTGGGTATAAGATGAAACTGTTTTTTTGTTCATTTTGCAGTGTAGTTTATTTCAGCTAAAACTGCAGTGAACGAGTATTAAGTTTTATAGAAAATGATATAAGAAAAGCTCCTGCTCGATGTATATATAGGAATCCAAGAGATCCTGTTCCACTTTCCTTACACACTCGCATGCCACTGTCCTCCCCTGGAGGTTTAATCTGTGATTCTGGAGAAGTGACGTTCATGAAATATTCATGAGTTTGGGTAGAGGAACATGGATACGCAGATCACCAGGTAGAAGGAATTACATTATCATGGATTTATACAAGAGCAACTCCATCATGGCCGTTTAAAGCTTCTCTCACCCGACACTTCAAGGGCTTCAGCCCGACACTGGCTATTTATACATAGCATGCTAGCACGGTTGTGTGTGTGTCACTGGCCGATGAGCTTCAGATGGGAACAATGTGTTAGAATATGAACACTGTTATATTTCACGGATTATAAAAGCTTTAAGTATGCACGCACACACACACCGACAGAGAGAGATTTATCCCAGTTCTGCTGGCTGACAGGGATGTTCATCTTCATCAGTCAGTTCGGATAACAGGGAATGATCAGAAGGTTTAGAAAGAAACATGGATTTCTCTGCAGGTTTAGATGATCATTAGTAGGAATGTTTAGATACTTTTAAGGCAAAAGCAAGACTGATCCTTCACACAAGCTTCAGAGACTCCAGTAATCACAACACAGGCCGATTTCACTGATCCAGAATCAGGGATAACCAGCAGCAAGTGCAGCCTTACGGAGAGACTCAGGGAGAGCTTCACTTTTACACGTTTCTGAATGGAGACATTTCTGGCTTTCACTGTTGAGAGAGAGGGAGAGAGGGAGAAAGGGAATCCTCTAATCCTGCTAAACTCCCTTCTGCCCAGTACAGAGTGAGAGGAAGAATATAGACGGGTATCAAACAGGCGCCGCAAGCATCAATAAGCCCATATTCCCATCGGGAGACTGTGAACTCGCGTTATTGTTGTGTTTGTCATCATCTGTCGTTTGTTTCCGGAGAGCAACAGGAAAGTGCCAGTGAAGATCAGTGCAAACGCTCAAAGGAACGAGTGAACGAACGAACAAACGCACTTCCTCAGGCTGGAAACCAGCAATCGTCTCTGAATCTGTCGAGTGAACTCTAAAGAGATCCTCGGAGTAATGCATCCTGCAGGTCCACTTTAAAATCTGCAGGGTTAAAAAATAACCCAACCTTAACCCCACCACTCGGACATTATTAGACAGAACACGTACTGGGTTGATTTGAACCTACACCTAGTGCTGGATTTTAGCATTTAACCCAGATTGGGTCATTTATTTGACAAAATATGTGTATCCCAGAACTATATATATATATATATATATATATACATAAAACTGTAGTATTCTTGAACTGGAGGCCGTTGCCCGCGAGGAACGGCTCAGATCCCTCAGGAACAGAAGCTGCAGTCTGGATACATTTCGTTTGCAGCAGAAGTGTGTTCAACTAAGTGCTAAAGATACTTGCCATAAAGGGGGTGAATACTTATGAGTTGCATTTTCAGTTAAATTTGGGGAAACCACTTGAAACATTGTTGGGTTGAGATATTTCTATTGACTTTTGTTTGATTTGTTCATTGCAAAAACAGCTGAAAAGTCTGTAAATTTTGCAAATAAACCGGTTGACAAATTCCTATTGCAACTGTGTACACTCACCTAAAGGATTATTAGGAACACCTGTTCAATTTCTCATTGATGTAAATATCTCATTGATGTCCTGGTCAAGACAATCTCCTGAACTCCAAACTGAATGGGAAAGTGGGTGATTTAAGTGATTTTGAGCATGGCATGGTTGTTGGTGCCAGACATGCCAGTCTGAGTATTTCACAATCTGCTCAGCTACTGGGATTTTCACACACAACCATTTCTAGGGTTTACAAAGAATGGTGTGAAAAGTGTGCGGTAGTCCTGTGGGCGAAAATGCCTTGTGCTAGAGGCTGCTAGAGGTCAGAGGAGAATGGGCCGACTGATTCAAGCTGATAGAAGAGCAACTTTGACTGAAATAACCACTTATTACAACTGAGGTATGCAGCAAAGCATTTGTGAAGCCACAACACGCACCTTGAGGCGGATGGGCTACAACAGCAGAAGACCCCACCGGGTACCACTCATCTCCACTACAAATAGGAAAAAGTGGAGACAATTTGCAAGAGCTCACTAAAATTGGACAGTTGAAGACTGGAAAAATGTTGCTTGGTCTGATGAGTCTCGATTTCTGGTGAGACATTCAGATGGTAGAGTCAGAATTTGCCGTAAACAGAATGAGAACATGGATCCATCATGCCTTGTTACCACTGTGCAGGCTGGTGGTGGTGGTGTAATGGTGTGGGGGATGTTTTCTTGGCACACTTTAGGCCCCTTAGTGCCAATTGGGCATCGTTTAAATGCCACAGGCTACCTGAGCATTGTTTCTGACCATGTCCATCCCTTTATGGCCACCATGTACCCATCCTCTGATGGCTACTTCCAGCAGGATAATGCACCATGTCAAAAAGCTCCAATCATTTGAAATTGGTTTCTTGAACAGGACAATGAGTTCACTGTACTAAAATGGCCCCCACAGACTCCAGATCTCAACCCAATAGAGCATCTTTGGGATGTGGTGGAATGGGAGCTTCGTGCCCTGAATGTGCATCCCACAAATCTCCATCAACTGCAAGATGCTATCCTATCAATATGGGCCAACATTTCTAAAGAATGCTTTCAGCACCTTGTTGAATCAATGCCACATAGAATTAAGGCAGTTCTGAAGGCGAAAGGGGGCAAACACAGTATTAGTGTGGTGTTCCTAATAATCCTTTAGGTGAGTGTATATCAGAATATATGAGAACCAATGACATCTCACAGTGGGCGGAGCATCTCGTGGCAAACGTTTCTCTCTTGTCATCAGTTTATCTGGACAAAACACGCTTCTATCGCCTTGTGTTCTGTTGTTTATTCATAGATTCAGAGGATCCGAGAAGCTCAATTCTGAAACTCAATCCTAGTCGTCTCGAGTGAATCAGGAACACACACACACACACAGACACACACACACTACACACCATCATAGTAACACACATACATTTAAAAAATGAAATAAACATTCATATAACAACATTAAATATAAAATAAAACCCTAAAGTACACTCTAAAAAATGCAGGGTTGGTTCAACCCAAATTTGGGTCAAATATGGACAAACCCAAATGTTGGTTTAAAAAATGTAATAAAAAATATTACAATTAAAAGTGAAGGTTGAAGTTGGGTTAACATTTTAAACTACATTTTTAACCCAACATTTGGGTTTGTCCATATTTGACCCAAATTTGGGTTAAAACAACCCAGCATTGTTTAGAGTGTACAGAACTGATTAGAAGAAACTAGAAACAATAATTTCAACAAAAATACATCAAAATCTGAAGTGTCACACACACTGTAAAAAATAAAATCGTAAAAAAAGGGTCAAATGACTGGTAGCAAAGGGTGCCAAATAAATACCGTAAAAATAAAGTAAAATATCCTAATTTAAATTAAGTTTTTTTTTACAGAAAAAAACTGTTATTTTACAGCTATTATGTAGATTATTACGAT
>NW_024121265.1:0-59329 GCF_016745375.1 Pimephales promelas | reverse complement strand
AACGTTCCCACAACCAAAATGGAACGTTAGAAAAACGTTCTCAGAACCTAACTTTGTTAGCTGGGATTGACCTGAAAATGTAGTAATTTCACCACAAATGCGTTTAATTAAATAAAATGTAGTAATCTCACCATAAATGCACATTTAATCAAGGAAAACTACAATTTACTTCAACCAGGCGACAGAATGAACTCGTCTCGATCGTGGAGGTGGAAAAAATAAGTTTTGTGACATGCAAGATCTATTGTTTTAATTTTGTTTTAAAATTAAAATGCAAAAGAAAAGGCAAGTCGGCTGCTTTTGTCAATTTCAAGTTTTAATTGAAATTATTTGCGATTTTAAGGAAATATTTGACCACTTGCTTGAGCAACTTGTAATGCATGGAGTAATAGCCCTAACTTACATTGTTGTGTTCAAACGTGCAACGTGGTCAATAGTTCAATGTCTGTCTACAATTGTATTTACTGCCCTAATAACGTTAGAAAGTCATGAAAATAAAAAAATGACATGACAACTTATCGTTATAAAATCATTATTTATTTTATTATACGTTGAGAATTCAGGTTTGTTTATCAGTACCATATGTCACGGGGGGTCGGGGGGGACCGGACGCCAGATGACCGGCCGTCCCAACCCCCGACACACGTGCCACCGCGAGGAGCCAACACCACAGAGGACACAGAGGCCAAGTCAGTTAGAGAAAATGCAGAATCTTTATTGAATAAATTAAATTAAAACGGCCTCCAGCCAGCTGAAGGAAGGTGAAGTTTCAGCAGTATAGCTGGCTCTTCTCAAAACTCAGGTAGGAAAAGCAGTTGAGGGTTCACAGCTGGACTGGTTCTCTCGAATTCACAGTTTCTCTTTTCACAGGATTCGGAAGGACGGCGAGGAATACGGAATCCACAGCAACGCTGGCCCTCTTCTCAGGACCCAGGCCGACAGAAGACAGGTGAGGATTCAACAGCATAACTGGTTCTCTCAGATTCACAGCAAAGCTGGCCCTCTTCTCAGGACCCAGGCCGACAGAAGACAGGTGAGGATTCCACAGCATAACTGGTTCTCTCAGATTCACAGCAGAACGGTTTTCTCTTTTCACAGGATTCGGAAGGACGGCGAGGAATACGGAATCCACAGCAACGCTGGCCCTCTTCTCAGGACCCAGGCCGACAGAAGACAGGTGAGGATTCAACAGCATAACTGGTTCTCTCAGAGTCACAGCAAAGCTGGCCCTCTTCTCAGGACCCAGGCCGACAGAAGACAGGTGAGGATTCAACAGCATAACTGGTTCTCTCAGATTCACAGCAAAGCTGGCCCTCTTCTCAGGACCCAGGCCGACAGAAGACAGGTGAGGATTCCACAGCATAACTGGTTCTCTCAGATTCACAGCAGAACGGTTTTCTCTTTTCACAGGATTCAGAAGGACGGCGAGGAATACGGAATCCACAGCAACGCTGGCCCTCTTCTCAGGACCCAGGCCGACAGAAGACAGGTGAGGATTCAACAGCATAACTGGTTCTCTCAGAGTCACAGCAAAGCTGGCCCTCTTCTCAGGACCCAGGCCGACAGAAGACAGGTGAGGATTCCACAGCATAACTGGTTCTCTCAGATTCACAGCAGAACGGTTTTCTCTTTTCACAGGATTCGGAAGGACGGCGAGGAATACGGAATCCACAGCAACACTGGCCCTCTTCTCAGGACCCAGGCCGACAGAAGACAGGTGAGGATTCAACAGTATAACTGGTTCTAGTCTCAGGATCCAGCTGAACAGGGAGGAGTAAGGATTCAACAGCGAAGCTGGCTCTCTTCACGGGGCTCAGGCAGACAGAGAATATAGGTGAGAATTCAACAGTGTCACTGGTTCTACTCACAGGATCCAGCTGAACATGGAGGAGTAAGGATTCAACAGCGAAGCTGGCTCTCTTCACGGGGTTCAGGCATACAGAGAGATAAATGTGAGGGTTCAATAGTATAACTGGCGCTACTCACAGAGTCCAGATGAACATGGAGGAGTAAGGATTCAACAGCGAAGCTGGCTCTCTTCACAGGGCTCAGACAGACAGAGAGATAAAGATGAGGGTTCAACAGCATAACTGGCGCTACTCACAGAGTCCAGATGAACATGGAGGAGTAAGGATTCAACAGCGAAGCTGGCTCTCTTCACAGGGCTCAGGCAGACAGAGAGATAAATGTGAGGGTTCAACAGTATAACTGGCACTACTCACAGAGTCCAGATGAACATGGAGGAGTAAGGATTCAACAGCGAAGCTGGCTCTCTTCACAGGGGTTCAGGCAGACAGAGAGTACAGGTGAGAATTCAACAGTGTCACTGGTTCTACTCACAGGATCCAGCTAAACATGGAGGAGTAAGGATTCAACAGCGAAGCTGGCTCTCTTCACAGGGCTCAGGCAGACAGAGAGATAAATGTGAGGGTTCAGCAGCATAACTGGCGCTACTCACAGAGTGCAGATAGACAGGGAGGAGTGAGGATTCAACAACGAAGCTGACTCATGCAGGCAGAGAGTCAAGCTGGCAATTCAACAGCAGACTGAACTTCACAATCCTACGTAGAGATTAAAGAGGAGAAAAGAAGAATTTCACCACTAGATGACTTCCTCCATCCAACGAGATGCGGGCGATATATCCACAGCCAGAACCGTTTCCCCGATGTCACTGCATTACACTTCCACTCGTGTTTAACTGTAATTCACACAAATCGGCACACGTGATTTAAGGAACAACACTGCAAAGTCTTGTCACTCACAAACTAGGGAGTAGACAGGGGCTCTGGTCCACTGCACAGCACTACAATCTCTTGGACTTCTTCCAATAAAACGTGGGACATTCAAACTTTCTCCAAAAAGACAGATTTACACCTCATGAAGTCTCATCACATCCTCCAAACAGATTTCTCATATCACAGTCCAAACATCAACAGCACTTATCTCTTATCCACCACGGTTCTCCTCTTCTCCTTCTCCTTCTCCTTCCTCTCCCTCCTCCTTTCCTCCTTTCCTCCTTTCCTCCTTTCCTCCTGTGTTGTCCATCCTCTCCTCCTCTTCCTGCTGTCAGTCCTCCTCTGCTCTCCCCTCCCTTGTGCTGAAGATGAGATATCCTTTTATCCTTACCAACTGACAACGTGTCCCAATCGCGATCGCGATAGTCTTGTCACGCACCTGTTTTGAATTAACTAATAATTCTCCGCCTCCGCTCGGAGTTTTCCGGAACTAGAGTCTTCCGGGTCCCACACCGGAAATCCCTAGATTTTCTCAAGAGTTCAATTTTTTGAATGCATCTGGATGACCAACGGACACGATTTTCTTCGCACCACACGTGGTCGGACCCGTTTCGGACCCATTCGCATGCGGTCTGCGAATCTCCATAGGAAATGAATGACTTCCGGTCGTTTTGCAGCCGCATCGGAGCTGATTTCAACTGCCAGTGTGAAGGCGGCTTTACTGTCCTTCAGCGTTTCCCATTTGAGGAGAATTAAGAGTAACTGAAAGCCTCTCCAGTAATGCTCACCACAGGCCACATTTTGCTCAGAAATTGAAAACCACTATTCCCAAAAAATCCATAAGGAGTTCCCAAGGGGATTCCATGGTAAATTAGCATTCCCCGCCGACCCACAAATCCCCATCGCGAGGGAGCCATCACTGCTAACATGGAGCCGTCGCTGCTAACATGAAGCCACCGCTGTTAACATGAAGATGTCGCTGTTAACATGAAGGCGTCGCAGCAAACATGGAGCCGTCGCTGCTAACATGGAGCCGTTGCTGCTAACAAGCAGACCTCGTTCCAATTCACACACTCCACACACAGCTGAGGTCTGGTGGACTTAAAATGATGTAGTCAGGCCCGGGCCCTTATGCAAACACCCCTCCAAGTATATAGACTGTGGCACAGAATAAAATAAAAAATACCATACCATAAAAAAACACACTACCCAACAACTTTTCACAACCAGAATGGGACAACAAAAACGTCTAACATAACCAAGGCTCAGTCAGTGTCAGTAATGAACTACTGCATGCATACAGGCAATCTTGACACAGCAGCCAGAAATGTAAAAACTCTGTGACACTAATAAATTAGGACTAAGAGAAATAGACATACTTTATTTTACAAATGTGAAGGAGGATAAAAGATTGGAAAATAAGTAAAGGTGGGATTCAATTGGTTTCAGGCCATAGTTCTGTCTTTTTTATATGGGACTTTTATGTTTGGTGCAGAAACACCCTGTAGTTGGCAAAATTGACTTTTATTTTGATAGGAGAGCACCTTGTAGAGGAAGGCCTTCTTGAGTAAAAAAGGCAGAGCTAGTAGCGGGCTAGGGAGGATGCATGGTTGAACTAAACAGATTGGTTTCTTTTAGCCTTCTCCTTTGGAATCGTTTATGGATTAATTACCCATCGAGGTTCAAGAGAAGACTTGGGATTTTTGGTATTTTTTCTATTCATCACGTTTGAAGGATTGTTGCCATTTTTTTGGACAATTTGATTCATTTTTTAGGTGCAAGGACTATGGATTCATCCTTAAGGACAATAGCTACTTCTCACTCATGGACTATTTGATCAAGGACTCTGGGATAAGTGTGGATTTTTCTGATTTTACTGTTGTGTTATCAATATACTTTGTTGGTTAATCTGCACATACGTATCTTTGTCTGATTTCATTTATTGACACAGTTTTTTTTTTTCCATTATTCATTCATACCCTTTGAGTGCCCTGAACTTTTAAGTGACTACTGGTTTACTTAAGTTGCTAGCCACGTATGTTACAGCACAAACTCACTCATTATAGTGGGATTCTCCAGGCATTTTTTTTGGTAAATTCCTCCACGATGTCCTTGGTGTTTCATTCACAGCTTTGTGCATTCCCAATGAAAAAGATAGTCAGTTCTGTATGGATGCTTGTTTCTGCCATTGAATAAAATAATAATAATAATAATAAATAATAAAGTCGCAATTGTTAGAAAAAAAGACACAATTGCGAGTTTATATCTCGAAATTCAGACATCTTTTCTCAGAATTGTGAGAAATAAATGCATAATTGGGAGTTATCAGGACAGGGAAAAAAGACTGACTTTTTTCCCCCTCAGAATAGTTTATTTCTCACAATTCTGACTTTACAACATCCAATTTCGACTTTATATCAATCAATTCTGACTTTATATCCCGCTATTCTGATTTTATATATTATGCAATTCTGACTTTTTTAACACCCAATTGCGACTTTAGTGCAATTCTGAGAAGAAAAAAAAAGTCACAATTGTGAGATAAAAATTCACAATTAGCTTTATTTTTCATTTTGTGGCAGAAAAAAGCTTCAACAGTTCTGTGACATGGTGCTCGGCAATTTTTTTTATTAGCTACTGTTTTTTGTGGTTTTTTTTTTTTTGTTTTTTTTTATTAGCTACTGTTTAATTTGGCATTCGATGCAGAGTTTGCTTATAGGGAAGCGCCATTTAAAAAAGACGGTGTAGTTCTACGGCAGCCGTGGGGTGCAAAACATAACACATGTACAAGACATTAAAGAGAAATGAGAAATTACATGACATGCATACAAAAATATATATTTATTGTGGCCATGAATTAATTACTATATTCCCTCGGTCTTGTACAGTTTGGTGTGTGCTGTGTTCAGGGAACAAAGGACTACTGTCAAATAAAAATATAGAAAATAAAAAGTGCTCTTCAGGTTTTCAAGAGCCGAAATTTACTAAAGTAATCAAATGTTATTATTTATTTTATTAAACGTTGAGAATTCAGGTTTGTTTATCAGTACCATAGCAACGCTCAACTTCCGCTGGAATTGTCGGATAGGAACCGTCCGTAGATTTTCTCAAGAGTTCAATTTTTTGAATGCATCTGGATGACCAACGGACACGATTTTCTTCGCACCGCACGTGGTCGGACCCGTTTCGGACCCATTCGCATGCGGTCTGCGAATCTCCATAGTAAATGAATGACTTCCGGTCGTTTTGTAGCCGCATCGGAGCTGATTTTGCTTATAGGGAAGCGCCATTTAAAAAAGACGGTGTAGTTCTACGGCAGCCGCGGGGTGCAAAACATAACACATGTACAAGACATTACAGAGAAATGAGAAATTACATGACATGCATACAAAAATATATATTTATTGTGGCCACGAATTAGTTACTATATTCCCTCGGTCTTGTACAGTTTGGTGTGTGCTGTGTTCAGGGAACAAAAGACTACTGTCAAATAAAAATATAGAAAATAAACAGTGCTCTTCAGGTTTTCAAGAGCAGAAATGTACTAAAGTAATCAAATGTAAAATAACATTGAAGTTTAGATTAATCCTTATTAAAGTTACAAAAGTTATTCAGTCCAGAGCTGAGAGTGATTTCCGTGTGTGTGTGTTTTTTTTGTTTGTTTGTTTGTTTTTTTGACATTGAAAACACAGCAGGAATATTAGGCTGCTGTCCCTTTAAGACATAATGCACTGATCCAGGACACTGATACACATGTCTTTCTCCAGTGCACAAGTTCACTTAAAGCATAACAGAGGATACTCGTCAAGATGGACACGTTGACATAATTTTTGATGAATTTGTCCATTCGAGCACAAGACTTGAAAGAGAACTCAATACTTTATAACATATCCAGAAGTGTGAAGGGAGAAGGGCATGTCTCAAACACACTATACAGGTAATGCACTTTATTTGACTTCGCTAAGGGCTTCGTGAAGCAATGAAGTTGCTGCATTTTTTTTTTTTATTCAGAGCAACTTCAGCCATGATGTTAATCCAAAAACTCAGAAATATATTTTGCACTGTTGAACCACAGTGCGTTTAACATCCGAAGGGCAACAAGGTGTTGAGGGACCGAGAAAACACAACACACACTTCTCGGAGAAGAAAACAAGATGTGCTGAGCGGATAAAAGTCTTGATCCGGGACAGGAGTGGGATTGAGCTTCAGGAACAGAGTTACAGAAGGACAAACTGGCTCACAATGAGGCTTTATAATTAGCTGACAAAACTGACAAGCAATTGCAGAGAGCGACTCAAGCATTAGATTAAAGTCTTTTCCATATTTAACACACAGACCTATACGGCTGTAACCAGACCCAAACACACACACACACACACACACACACACTGACGGCAGCTCTAATTGGTAATTATCCCGAACCCTCCTCATGGGAAAGTGGGACTAATGGGAGTCTCTTAGCACTGCTCAGTTCTCCACTCGCGTCTCACACACACTGTAAAAAAATGCTACAGTGAAAAACTGTTAATTGGTTAACAGAACCTGTCCTTACTATATACGGTAAATAACTGTTATAGATCTAATGGTAAATTTCATGTAATTTTACTGTAAAATACCATTACATTTACAGTTTTTGAAAGTGAAAATTAACAACTCATTGTATAATTTACAGTGAAAAAAACGTAAATTGACATTCCCACAATTCCCTGCGTGACACTTTACATTTGATGTATTTTTGTTGAAATAACTGTTTCTTCATAGTTTGCGTAGTTTTTTTTCCTTCTAATCAGTTATGTACATTAGGGTTTTATGTGACATTTAATGTTGTTAAATTAATGTTTATTGCCTTTTTAAAATTTCATGTGTGTTTAATGTTTGAGTGATTGACATTGTGCAGCTTCTAATATTAAGTTTCTTGTGGAAGAGCTGCATGCGATGAGCTTCCATATATCATGTGACTCTCATCGCTGCTGTGATTAGTGGTTGTCAGTGTATTACAATGGTACAAAACAGATATTAATACTACAATAGGTCGGTAATTTAACATTATATCAGATAATGAAATATGGTTTAATTCTGTAAATTTTAATTTAAGTCTGTAAAACCTTGTTACCGTAAAGTCTTGCGTAAAGTCTACCTATTTGTAGTGGAGATGAGTGGTACCCGGTGGGGTCTTCTGCTGTTGTAGCCCATCCGCCTCAAGGTGCGTGTTGTGGCTTCACAAATGCTTTGCTGCATACCTCAGTTGTAATAAGTGGTTATTTCAGTCAAAGTTGCTCTTCTGTCAGCTTGAATCAGTCGGCCCATTCTCCTCTGACCTCTAGCAGCCTCTAGCACAAGGCATTTTCACCCACAAGACTACCGCACACTTTTCACACCATGCTTTGTAAACCCTAGAAATTTTTGAGTGTGAAAATCCCAGTAGCTGAGCAAATTGTGAAATACTCAGACTGGCCTGTCTGGCACCAACAACCATGCCATGCTCAAAATCGCTTAAATCACCTTTCTTTCCCATTCAGTTTGGAGTTCAGGAGATTGTCTTGACCAGGACCACACCCCTAAATGCATTGAAGCAACTGCCATGTGATTGGTTGATTAGATATTTGCATCAATGAGAAATTGAACAGGTGTTCCTAATAATCCTTTAGGTGAGTGTACACAGTTGCAATAAGAATTTGTCAACCGGTTTATTTGCAAAATTTACAGACTTTTCAGCTGTTTTTGCAATGAACAAATCAAACAAAAGTCATTGAAATATCTCAACACAAATGAAAGCGTAGCGCAAGTTCTGCCAGGAAGACTCAATTGTCACGTCATTATTACCTTCTCATCTATCCAATCGCGTTCTAATACGTGAAGTATAAAAGACCCTTACTTACACTTGTCTGAGTTCGCAGATGCTGACGCTTCACTTGCCACCATCCTCCCCACCTCCACCAAGACGGTCTTCGCTCCATCCTTCCCACCACCACCACCAGGTCGGTCCCTTCCAAAACTCCAAGTGGGGGTCGGCTGCGCCCCTGCCTTCATCTTCAGGCAGGATATGCAGAATCCATACCCTCGGATCGCGAGTTACGGACGGGGCCTACGCCAAAGAACTTTATTGCACATATGGCTTGCTGGGCTGTTAATAAAATGTTTTATCGTACAGTATCTTATCTCCCGAGTCTTTCTGGTAGAACAATGTTTCAAGTGGTTTCCCCAAATTTAACTGAAAATGCAACTCATAAGTATTCACCCCCTTTATGGCAAGCATCTTTAGCACTTAGTTAAACACACTTCTGCTGCAAACGAAATGTATCCAGACTGAAGCTTCTGTTCCTGAGGGATCTGAGCCGTTCCTCCCGGGCAACGGCCTCCAGTTCAAGAATACTACAGTTTTATTTATATATATATATATATATATATATATATATATATATATATATATATATATATATATGTAGTTCTGGGATACACATATTTTGTCAAATAAATGACCCAATCTGGGTTAAATGCTAAAATCCAGCACTAGGTGTAGGTTCAAATCAACCCAGTACGTGTTCTGTCTAATAATGTGCCAGTGGTGGGGTTAAGGTTGGGTTATTTTTTAACCCTGCAGATTTTAAAGTGGACCTGCAGGATGCATTACTCCGAGGATCTCTTTAGAGTTCACTCGACAGATTCAGAGACGATTGCTGGTTTCCAGCCTGAGGAAGTGCGTTTGTTCGTTCGTTCACTCGTTCCTTTGAGCGTTTGCACTGATCTTTACTGGCACTTTCCTGTTGCTCTCCGGAAAAAAACGACAGATGATGACAAACACAACAATAACGCGAGTTCACAGTCTCCCGATGGGAATATGGGCTTATTGATGCTCATGGCGCCTGTTTGATACCCGTCTATATTCTTCCTCTCACTCTGTACTGGGCAGAAGGGAGTTTAGCAGGATTAGAGGATTCCCTTTCTCCCTCTCTCCCTCTCTCTCTCTCTCTCTCTCAAAAGTGAAAGCCAGAAATTTCTCCATTCAGAAACGTGTAAAAGTGAAGCTCTCCCTGAGTCTCTCCGTAAGGCTGCACTCGCTGCTGGTTATCCCTGATTCTGGATCAGTGAAATCGGCCTGTGTTGTGATTACTGGAGTCTCTGAAGCTTGTGTGAAGGATCAGTCTTGCTTTTGCCTTAAAAGTATCTAAACATTCCTGCTAATGATCATCTAAACCTGCAGAGAAATCCCGTGTTTCTTTCTAAACCTTCTGATCATTCCCTGTTATCCGAACTGACTGATGAAGATGAACATCCCTGACAGCCAGCAGAACTGGGATAAATCTCTCTCTGTCGGTGTGTGTGTGTGCGTGCACACTTAAAGCTTTTATAATCCGTGAAATATAACAGTGTTCATATTCTAACACATTGTTCCCATCTGAAGCTCATCGGCCAGTGACACACACACACAACCGTCAAGCTCTGACTTCATTAACATGTATTCGTGACACACCTCACGTCCACACACACACACATGCTAGCATGCTATGTATAAATAGCCAGTGTCGGGCTGAAGCCCTTGAAGTGTCGGGTGAGAGGAGCTTTAAACGGCCATGATGGAGTTGCTCTTGTATGAATCCATGATAATGTAATTCCTTCTACCTGGTGATCTGCGTATCCATGTTCCTCTACCCAAACTCATGAATATTTCATGAACGTCACTTCTCCAGAATCACAGATTAAACCTCCCGGGGAGGACAGTGGCATGCGAGTGTGTAAGGAAAGTGGAACATGATCTTGTATTCCTATATATACATCGAGCAGGAGCTTTTCTTATAGCATTTTCTATAAAACTTAATACTCGTTCACTGCAGTTTCAGCTGAAATAAACTACACTGCAAAATGAACTAAAAACAGTTTAATCTTATACCCAAAACAAAAATTTGTCAGTGGAGTCACAAAGTTTATTTTTTACTCACATTTTTGAGAAACCAAAACTTAATATCTTACATCATGTTGCTTCTCCAATAGATAAGATATTTGAAGTAGAAAACAGGACAAAACACTAAGAAATATAACACTAACCCTATATTAAACACTAAGAAAATATTAAAATGTCCATTAAGAAAATAATGGTTATTTTGAGAACTGATCACAAACACTGGAGCCGTTCTCTTGAAGAACACAAAAGCATGGAGGCTTTCACCACAGAAATAAAAAAAAAGGTAATATTGACTATTTTTTTCCTCAAAATTGCGACTTATCTCACGTTTGCTTTTGTAAAAGTTGCACTGGTCTTTTCTCACCTGTTGTGTTGTATTGTTTCCACCATAGAATACAAAAGAAAAGGTAACTGCGACTTTTTATCTCGCAATTCTGACTTTATATCTCGCAAATGTGAGATGAAAAGCTGTGATTATCTTTTAAAATGTTTTATTCTGTGGCGGAAACAAGCTTGTTTATATATCCAAATGAAAAGCTTCAGGAACCAGAACAAATGTGGGCAGGGCTTGATTGTGTCTGTGAGGAATTGATTGGCTGGTTGTGTTTTGCTATTGGCTGATCTCCTGTGAGTGACAGGTTGCCCCGCCCACATCATCAGAGAAGAGATGAGGGGAAGTTATTCTGATTCAAGTTTACCAAGAACATCAATTTACAGTTTTTTTCGATTGTTAAACGACAGTGAGCACGACTGGAGCTAAATGTGCAAAACTCTAACTACAGTCTGCATTACCAACAGTCACCTGAGCACAACTCTTAACACACGGCTCAAAACAGGCTCAGTGTGCACAACACTATGCACAACCCTCACTGAGATAACACACACTGTCACTCAGAACACACTGAGAGGAAAAACACTAGCATCAAACACCAATACAGAAAATACAAACTTTTCATCTTTACAGTTTCTACAATTTCAGACTTCATACAAAGTAATATTTTCTTCAAAGAAAACAGTGACATTCTTTCATTTGATATTTTTAAATTTTTAGAACATAACAATTGAAAATTGGCAGTTTGCTTCAATAGTCTGCAGTAATTTATAGAATTACAGTAATGGGGAAAAAAAGGTATCTAAAAGTGCATACTGTAATACTGCAACCCTGCCTCTCTGGGTTGGTACAACAACCAACATAAAACGATTGACATTAATCTGTTTTGAATAAAACTAGTATTTTCACTGTGAAAGTGTCATAAAACACAATGTAATATGACTGTACAGAAATGTGGACTGATCTACAGTTGTGGCCCATTTAACACTAACATCACTTCAGGAGGGGTAGCCATCGCTCCAAACCTTCTGCGTTCACACACATATTATAATGAGGATTACAGTTTTTTTCGATTGCTAAACCACAGTGGAGCACAACATGTGCAAAACTAGTCTGCACGGCAGCAGTTCATGTGGACCAAACTCTAGATCGTTTTTCATTGCTTGAACACAGTTTTCAAAACTCTACACACTTATCCCATGACTTTAACCACAACAACCTGCACAACACTGTGGATTTACAGCACTTTGTTCAAATGCTAACACACTGCTGTCAAAACTGTGAACCACTCATTCAAAACAGAATAAATTTCAGCCTTGTGCCTTTCACACACTGCTGATTTTCAAACAATTTCAGCTGAAAGGCTGAAAACTTGTGGCCTAATGCTTGAGAGAGGCAGGGTTACAGTATTACAGTATGTACTTTTAGTTTCTACCTTTTTTCTCATTATTGTAATTCTGTAAATTACTACAGACTATTGAAGCAAACTGCTAATTTTCAATTGTTATGTTCTAAAAATGTAAAAATATCAAATGAACGAATGTCACTGTTTTCTTTAAAGAAAATATTACTTTGTATGAAGTGTGAAATTGTTAAAACTGTAAAGATGAAAAGTTTGTATTTTCTGAATTGGTGTTTGATGCTAGTGTTTTTCCTCTCAGTGTGTTCTGAGTGACAGTGTGTGTTATCTCAGTGAGGGTTGTGCCTGTTTTGAGCCGTGTGTTAAGAGTTGTGCTCAGGTGACTGTTGTTTATGCAGACTGTAGTTAGAGTTTTGCACATTTAGCTCCAGTTGTGCTCACTGTCGTTTAGCAATCGAAAAAAAAACTGTAAAACAAACACACTTAAGCTGAGTCTGATCTCTTTATGCTTTATGAGTCTGTCCGTCGAGAGGAGTGTGTTGACACTGACGCCGGATAACTAGTGAATCAAGAGGCAAATCAGTCAAGGTCAATACAGCGAGTAAAAAGAGACTAAGTCATTTACACTGTCTCTCTCTCTCTCTCGGCTAAATAAAATGTTATGAAGTTCCATCACGACATGAGGAAGACGACGAAAACGTGTTAAATCCCCTCAATAAAGCACAGAGAGTGTTGCGTGCCAGATTTTTTTTAGCACGCATATCAGTCACGAAGAGAGAAAGATCTCGCACACACACAGAAGCGCAGGTGCAGCTTCGGTCAAACCGAGTTCTGCTAATTACAGATGTAACGTTGGCCGTAATTCACAGTAATGCTCATTAGGAACACACTTTATTTTTAGCATGTGAACTCGCTCATCTGTGTGTTTCATGCACGACTTCTCCTCTGTGTTCAGCAGAAGAAAGCGAGATGTTGGTGAGAGAGTAGGGCTGATCCTGTGTGTTTGAGAATGTGTCAGACGGAGAAAGAAACACTCAGAATAGCATTGTTGAGGATATGACAGTGGAAAGGTTCGTCCTGACGTAAGGATCGACACTTTTGTGGGAAACACATTAGAATAATGTTCCTTTATTGATGAACAACTAAAGGTTGTTGTTTTGGTGTTTTCTCTGATGTTTCTCCTAAAACTCTCAGAACAAAAGGTTCAAGTATACAGGGATCCATCGTGGATCCTTTCAGCTCAAACTCACTTCCTTCTGATGATTTTGTTCTTAAAGGGATAGTTCACTTTGAAATTAGGTAAAAACGATAGGTAAAAACGATATAAATACTGTTCGTTTTCTCACACAAACCGCTCGGCCATCAATGTGTACTTACATTTACGAGTCATTAAATCATGTTTAATCTGGACTTCTCTGTGCATGCTCTTTGAGGTGGTGACCATAGAACTGCATTATATGACTGACAGACAACAACGGTTTGACCTAATAATATCAAAATTGAAAATACTGTGGGAACAAAGACACCTACATCTTGGATGCCCGAGGTAAGCTAAAACATATCAAAAATTAATTTCAAAGTGAACTATCCCTTTAAGATCTCCAGCCATTTTGCTGTTTCTCTAGTAAAAGTATCCTGATGTAAGAATGTTTAGATGTTTGTGCTGGAGAGCGAGACAGAAAGGAAGAGTGTGATGTTGTGAAGGAAAACGATGTTGAATTGAGTTAGAGTTAATAAACACTGACTGTGAGCATAGCCAAGGTTTGTTGTGCGCTTCCAAAGCCAACGTTCGTCCTCGCGACAGCTCAACGTGAACGATTTAGTCTCGTGCTTCACTACCACAGCATGTCCTCACTCGACCCGAGAGAGAGAGAGGAGAGAGCGTGAGCGAGAGAGAGAACGAGCAAGGGTTTCAGCTTTTCATCATGTCATAATTACTCCTGAAATCAGCATGCATTCAAGACGAACGTCCCTCCTCTTCATCATCATCTTCTCCTCTAACTCTCATTTTCTCTTTGGCACATGAAAAGTATAAACGCATCTTTCAGATCATGGATATTTAAGACGATGCATGTTCGTCTTTGCAGAAATGTTTTCTCAGTTATTGTATGACTCCTTGACCTTTGACTTAATATCTGTTTATCATTTACACAATATTTCAGTTTTATTCCATCAATCCTCCATGACTCCCTTCATTCTTTTATTCTGTGAACGCAAGTTTATCATTAAAGCTATAACAACATCTGTTGTACTTACAAATAGCCTACTATTACGTAAAATGTATTTTTTAAAGAAATTCATCCTTTTATTCAGCAAGGACACATTACCGTGACAGTAAAGACATTTATAATGTAACAAAAAATTTTAATAAATTCTGTTCATCAAAGAATCCTGAAAAATAAAATGCAAATAAATCTCTCGTTTAAATTTTAATATATTAATATTTAATTTGACGTTTTTGCAAACAAATTGTATTAAAAAAAATCAAAATTTTACATGAAAAATATATTAACACGTATTAAAATGATTTAAAATCAGACTTGCAGGCTCTGGAAAAATCAGGATGTTTGTGACAAACCCACAGATATGCACAATACATCATGAATTATATGTGATTATTTCTATTACATTGGACATATTACATATTCTATATTACAGTATTAGTGCAATTCCTGTGACAGAAAGTACATTAAAAATAAAACTTTTCAATTAATTTTAAATTCCAAAAAACTTTAAGATTGCAAAATAAATTTAAATCCAGGCAGCAAACTGGATGTAGAATTGCCATTCATATTTGAATATGATACACACAACGATATCCCATCCCAGTTCAGTCTAATGCAGTATGTGTGGTTTTTAATTTTAATTTTTAAAGATAGTATATATAGAATTGAAGATAAAGTGAATTTAATTGAAATAGAATTTTAAAAGTTTTTAAGATGTATTTAATACTTAAAGTGTTTCTGAAGGAAACCCTCGGCCGTGGATCTGGAACTGCTGAAGGGCTGAGTGTGTGTATGTGTAAGATGAAGTAGAGGAACAGAAAGGTTGCGTGTGTTTCCTCTTTCTCTGCGGTCCCGGAGCGAGCAGCACAGAAGGGCTTCGTCCTCGGGCGCGCGATCAGAGGAATATTTAAACACAGATGATGGATCGCTCATGCATATTTCATGCAGTAAAGCACACACTGTTATCACAAAGACCACTAATTGGACATTTACTCCGACACTAATAGATCTAGACAAGATAAATCTATATTACTTCCAGTCTTTGTTCTGCCAGCCTGAAACCTTTGGCACTTTCACCGTCTAACACGGTAGAAAATAGAGTGCGAAATAAAACTGATTAATTAAGATTCACAAACTGTTCGTCATCAACCTCAGAAGATCGTCACATAGCCTACGAGTTATTCATTTCTGTTTCCCGGGATGATAAACACATGATGTTACCTTCTATCTAAAAAGATCATTATCAAAGTAAAAAAACAGATGAAATTACATGTAAATACTTTTTTATTTTTGAATGCCTGATCTGAGATGCAAATACTGACTATGTTCAATAAGCTTGCATACAATTTCAATAGAAATTGAGTAAATGGAATTAAATGTCACTGACTGGGTTCAGTGTTTTAAACAATTAAAAAAAAATACATTGTTTTAAATAAAAACTGAGATATTTAAATACAGTATATACAAATTATAATATTAAAATGTTAAATAATAATAAAAATCACAACAATTTTTAAAATTAAAAATAAAATATTAAAATAAAAGCTATTTCAAAATATTAATAACTATTATATATATATATTATATTAGTATATAAATTATATTAAAATGACACTGGAATGTTACATTTAGCAAAATGTAACATTTTTGGAAATTAAATTAATAATTAAAATGTTTTTACTGCAATTCATTAAATGTCGCTGAAACCGTCGAGAAGGTCAAAACATTGCTGAGTTAATCTTATGTTAGATAATAGTTTATCTTTCATAACTAATATTTCTCACAAAAACACAAACACTAAAAATTGCTGGGTCATTTCAATCCAAATTTGGGTCAAATATTGACAAACCCAGTAATTGGGTCAACATCTTAAATTACATTTTTAACCCAAATTATGGGTTTGTCCATATTTTACCCAAAATTGAGTTAAAACAACCCAGCATTTTTTAGAGTGCACATTATATACTTTAAAAACATAAAGGAAGTGTGGAATGATCATTGAAGAAAAACTGCATAAACAATTGCAAAATACATTCATGATTAATGTTTTTTTTTTCTTCTAGTGATTATGTAGGTTTATGAACTTCATGAAACATAAAACTCAGTAAAAAAAAAAAAAAAAAAAAAAACTAAATTACAGTATGTGAAAAGGTTGAATGGTCCTGAAAAAAAATAGAATATAATTTTGAACACAACTTGTTTAGATTTATGGCTTTGAATTTTTTTTCTTGCAGTTTAAGAGTAAATTGTGTGATTTTGGAAATATATATTTCATATACAAATAAAAAATAGTTTTTTTGAGCCTTTTTTATAACAATAAACGTAAGCATTTTTAACTTTTTTTCAAGTTCACTTTTTCAAGCTTTCTTCCCTTTAGCAATAATCTAATCCAATAAAAGAGCTCTAAAGTGTTCAGGATTCACCAGTTAAAATTGAACATTTAATTTCCAGCTCTATGCTCAAAAAGTTAATAAATGGATAATTAATCCTGCATAAATATAATTTAGTACTTTTTAACACACACACACACACACAAACACACACACACACGTTATTGTTAAATCCGACCATTTCAAGGTTGCTGCTGCTACCCGCTAATGTGCGCATGAGGGAATATCAGTGTTCCTGCGGGACTAAACTCAATCTGCAGTGTGTAGAGATGTGTAAAGAGAGAGAGAGAGAGGGGGGGGGAGAGGGGAGGGGGAAGAGAGAGAGAGGGGAAGAGAGAGAGAGAGAGAGAGGAAGAGAGAGAGAGGGGAAGAGAGAGAGAGGGGAAGAGAGAGAGAGAGAGAGAGAGAGAGAGAGAGAGACGACTGAAACCCAGGAATTACTCATTCCAGAACTCAATCACTTCGTCTCTTTCCTAGAACACACAGGATATTTAGTCAAATGTCATGGTGCGTTCTGTCCATATAGTGCTGATACAAATTTCACGACTCAACTTCGATTCACGAGCTCGCAATTCCATTCAATTCGATATCGACTCATTTGCATATATTTCAGGTACACATGTCAATAATCTCTAAAGTTTGATTATGAGTCATAATTGATTTCATGAAGTTGTTCTGTATCTTTCCACATGTTCATATAATAGATGTCAATGATATTGTTTTGGACACAAATGATTTGTACTTTATGAACAAAAACAGTTGAAACGTTCTTCAAAATATCTGTTTTGTCGTCCGCAGAGTAAAAGCACAGATTCCCGACAGTGGAAATTACTCCATTAGTCTCCGATTCCAGGATGACTGAGTGAAAGTCTTGCAGTTTCTGATTTGAACAGAACGCCAGTGTTTAACACACTAGTCCTCTACACCTCAGACATGCCAGTGAAAATAAGAAATAAAAAAGAAGCAGCCTCTTAAAGCTGCAGTGTGTAATATTAAGTAAGTAAAATGTATTTATATAGCACCTTTCACAGACAAGAAGTCACAAAGTGCTTTACAATCTGTTAATAAAAAGGATCAAAACATGCATACAGTAAATTAAACAACAAAGGGCCCAGCACAGAACCTTGTGGCATGCCACAGGACAAAAGTACAGAATCAGACATAAAGGATCCGAAACAGATTCCGAAAAAGTCCTATCGGACAGTTAAGGTGAAAACCACTCCAGAGCCGAACCCGAAATACCTACTAAAGAGCGTAATCTATTAATCAAAGTGCAGTAATCTATCATATCAAACGTCGCGCTGAGATCTAACATAACCAACACGGAACATTCCTCCGCATCTGTGGCCATCACAATGTCATTTGATACCCTGAGTACGGCGGTTTCAGTAGAATGATTATTGCGAAAACCTGATTGAAATTTGTCATAAATGTTATGAGTCTCCAAAATATAATTCAACTGCATTGCCACAACCTTTTCCAGGATTTTAGAAATGAAGGGCAACTTAGAAAAAAAGCCTATAGTTGTTCAGCGATGTAAAATCAAGATTACACTTTTTCAAGAGTGGTTGAAAAGATTAAGGAGGATCTGTTGACCGAATGCAATATCATATTCATAACTATGTGTTCAGTGGTGTATAAAGAGCTATGAACCGGTGTGTTTATTAGCTTAGAATGAGCCATTTCTCTACACACACAGCTGTACACACACACACACACGTTTCTACAGTGGCCTTGAGAGGACAAACGCGTTTCGTCACTATGTTGTTCATTATGATGAGAATCTGCTAAAGTCAGCGAATAAACCACTGACACACACAATAATGAATAAGTCACAATAATATTTGCAATAACATTGTTTTTCTGGAAACTTAAGTAAACCTAATTTCTTCATTTCTTCTCTTTATAAAGAAACCTCATTGCTGAACTGGCTCCTCTCTGCTGTCTCAGACGACGACATCACTTCCTGTCGGCCACAATCTCACCACTAGATGTTCTAAAAAATTACACAGTGCACCTTTAAGCTCAAGTGGAGAAAAAGGCCACAAGTAAACCAATATCCTTAAGGCCCATCAATATAGTGGATAAACAAAATAATGTTAAGTAAAATTAAATAATCATAGTCTACTTGCACTGGATGTGCTGGTTTCTGCCTCACCATGACCTCAGCATGAATCCATCATGACCCCAGCATGACCTCATCTCCTAATGAAAGACCTGTGTTTGAGCAACTCCTGCCAATACACAAACATCCACATAAAGCCTGGTTGACACGACTGTGTGAGTAAAGGCGACACACACAGATATAGTTCCTTCATTGCCCTTAGATGGAGACATCACATCACAAGTTGAGATGTCACGCCAAACATGATGAGTAATTGCATTACTCTTCACAAATCTATTAATTACTCAAAAATGTAGTCAAGTAGAGAGTAACAGTTGCTAATATATTTGCTACTCAGGAGAAATCAGCACTGTGATTGGCTGTGGTGATGATGATTATGAGCAGACTCTGTGCGCCAGACTTCGATACTGTAATAATCCTGTGCATATTTGATGAGCAAGCCCACGTTCCCCTCCTTCCACATCTCATCACTCGTTTCCCTCACGGAGCGATTGCTCACTCATTAAAGCCACACTATGCAGGATTCCCGCTTGTGTCAAACAGCGCCCCCCTAGAGTCGCTGTGGAATACTTGTATTTAACGTTACTGTCGTAAATACCACTCACGCAGAGTGTGACATGGCGTGACGTGTTACATAGTATACAATAGTACATTGTGTTTAATTTGTTGTTTAATGAGATCTAATATATGTTGTTAGTGGTGAGAATTTTCACGTGATTAAATACATAGATCCGACAATTATTCCCATGAACTTTAGTGGTCCAGTGGCAGAACTTTTGCCAAGTGTGTCAGAG
Organism: Pimephales promelas; assembly: GCF_016745375.1. The sequence continues at coordinate 39,469 of NW_024121265.1, read as the reverse complement.
GTTCTGGGTTCTAATCCACACTAGTAGTACATTTCGATGTATATAAGAATATGTTTCATTTAACCCGAAAGAAGTCATATAACCATTTCAATAACTCTGAAGCTGTTCAGTTACTGTGCGTTCACACCGGGCGCGAATAGCACGTCAAATTCCCGCCTGACGCGCCTAGTTTGACGCTTGACCACTTTGTGTTAATTCGCGTGTCAAGAGCGAAACTGACGCGGGTAAAATAAAAAGTATAAAGCAAAATTTACGCGCGTCAAAACCAAAACCCGTTGACGGCCATCTTTGTTTATGTTGATCGAGCATTTATAGAGAGATTCACCGCACTGTATTTGCTCTGGAGAGCTAGAACAGCGGCGTGGAGATCATCGTCGCCGTATTTGTGTCCACCGGACCCTTCGGAGGCGAACCGTTTGGCTAGTTTCACCATTTGCTCGCTCCAGGAGCTGCGCCTGGATGGCGGCTGCTGTCAGCGGTACTTCCGCCTGTCCCACGCCCAGTTTGATGTCCTGTAGTCCCGCATCGGAGCGAGGATCACCCTCGCCCTCATCCACCTAATCTAGCTGTCATTGTTTTGATGATAAATAGAGCCAGCCTCCAAAAGTTATTAATCTGACCTGTGATTTTTTTCTCTCTCACGTCCAGACACGAACTTATGCACATGTATGTTGATTGTCTTTACATCATAATACTATTTCATATAATCTAGATATGGAATGAATAACATTCAATACAAAATGAACATGTCTTGTATATAGAAATAATGTTTTAAGTGATAAAATATTTGCTTTGTTGTGCATAATCCCACCATGCATTTAGTCATATTACAAAAAAATTTATTGAAGCATCCAGACACTTCACCACGTGAGCAAGCAGCTAGGCTCCTGATTGGTTAACGCGGTGCGAATTCACGCCAAAGTTCAGATTTTTCAACTCGGGCGGCAGACGCGAATTCGCGTCAAACGCGTGAATGCACAAATGGCACTAACTACGAACTTGACGCGTGAATGAGGCGTATTCGCGTCTTCCGCGCCGCGCTCCACGCCTCATTCGCGCCGCAGGAATTTTTTACGTGCGTCTTTGCATTGACTTAACATTGAAATCATTCACGCCTGATGCGCTATTCGCGTCCGGTGTGAACGCACCATTAAGCTAAAATAACTGCATTTTGTCCCTTTAATGCAGTCTCACGCTGTGGGAACGAGCGAACGAAGAGCAAACACTAAGGGTGCTCCGATTGATCGGTCGCTGATTACAATCGGCCGATAATTGCTTTGGGATGTGTGATCGGATTCGGCGGTCTCTATAAAGGCCGATCCAGAAAAGCCGATAAGATGACGCAAAACTCGCGAGACAATTTTTTATGCCCTGGTAAAAAATGGCTTCAGCAGTCTGGCAATTCTACAAGGTGTGTGAAAATGGAATTCACTAGCAATCCATCTGCAATGTGTGTACCACGCCACTGTCTGCTTGTCAAACTGTGCAGCCTCTCTCTGATCAACACGGAAAATCACCGGAAAGAATAGAGTCCGTCTGCAACGGCAATAGATTGAAGCGCACGTGTCTGAGTAAAGACTGTGCGACCTACAGTGAACACTGTATCCACTGATCGCCGCGGCAACGAGTGCTCAGCTTGAGTTAAAAAAAACTCATAATACGTATATATGAAGCCATACTATAATATAATGTGAGATAGAAATGAATGTTTAAGTCATTAAATTCAAGTTCAAGTAAACTTTTCACTCCGCTTTCAGTCATTCTCCATTCAGCATTCAAACAGCACAGCGCGTCGCGTTCGGCAACGATGAAACTCTCTCCAAGATGATTAAATGTTAATATTATTATACTTGATCTTCAGATAAACCTCTATGGTTTCGCATAAATGGACTATCTTGCTGTAGTACCTTAATCATGTTCCTTTCTACCATGTGTCTAGATCACAACACTGGAGAGCACTATGGTGAATGGTAAATGGACTGCATTTATATAGCGCTTTCAAAGACCTAATGGCCACCAAAGCGCTTTACATTTGCCTCACATTCACCTATTCATACACTCATTCATATACCGACGGCGGTGTCAGCCATGCAAGGCACCAGCCAGCTCGTCGGGAGCAGCTGGGGTTAGGTGTCTTGCTCATGGACACCTCGACACTTGGTCAGGTGGAACCGAGGATTGAACCACCAACCTTTCGGGTTTGTAGACAAGACAACTATAATTGTTATTCACGCGCACAGTGCACACTATGCACTATGCATCAATATATATTGTTCTGTTCTGTCCTATCTATCATGAGTTGCTGCCTCATTAAACAGCTGTGCTATACATTTGTGCTATATTTATTTTCTTAATTTTATAGTAAACTATAAAATAATTGGGCCCCGGGGGGAGCCCCCGGACCCCCCTAGATGGGTTATATATCCTTCTCCCTCTGACCCGTTTTCATGTCTGATAAATACACAGGTGTAAATTCATGATACATTGTCTTCTCTTAAATGTAATATTAATGTACATTGTTTAAATATAGTTTAATAATAATGCTACAAGATAAATAGAAGGCTTCAAATAGACTCTGTAATCGGTGATCGGTATCGGTATCGGGTGATACAGCTTCCAGTAATCGGTGATCGGCCCCAAAAATCCTGATCGGAGCACCCCTATAACACCGACTGCATCCGGCTCACTCTCTGCTGGAGGAATCACTGATCATAATCATAACTGTGTCTTGATCATCAGATCCTCATATTGTGAGAGTGATTTCTGAAGGATTATGTGACACTGAAGACTGGAGTAATGATGATAAATTCAGCACTTTTTCTTCAGAAATCACTCAAATATGATTATATGAACATTTAGGATTATTATCAGTGTTGAAAACAGTTTATATTTTTTGTTGGAACTGATTTTTTCAGAATTTTTTGATGAAGCATTTATTTGATATTGAATCTTTTGTAACATTATAAATGTCTTTACTGTCAGTTTTGATCAATTTAATGTAACTTTTGATCTTTAGCACTAAATGCAATACAAATGTCATATTTCATTATGTAGTGCAACATAACTTAGACTTCTCTCACACAGTTTTTAATTACAGAGTTACAGTATATAAAATATGCAACGTGTGTCACATGTGGATGAGAATTCATGAGGCCGGCGAACGGTACACAGTATTTACGCACATGATAGATTGTGTAATGAAAAATGATTGTCTATGTGCATTCTTATAAACAGTAAATCAAAGGGAAAAGGCCCGTCTCGGCCTTCACCCGATCCCTTAGGTCACAGATGTGGGCTGGTGAACAAAGGGTTAAAGGTCAATCCTTAAACCTTCGAGGTTGTGTTGGAGATCTCACATGCTCATATATTCAAATATTCAAGAACATAAAATACTGTGATCAATGTTCTGTGTGTGTGTGTGTGTGTGTGTGTGTGTGTGTGTGAAGGGTATTTGGAGGAGCTGAGATCTTATTAATGTTTTAGTAAATTAATATTCGCATGAGGTCATCTTTAAAAGGAGAGTGCATTACTGTGAGAGACGCACTAATGGACCTTGTCAGAAGGGGGGGGGGTGATAGAGACTAGAGAGTGTGTAACAGAGTGTGTGTGTGTGTGTGTGTGTGTGTGTGTGTGTGTGTGTGTGTGTGTGTGTGTGTGTGTGTGTGTGTGTGTGTGTGTGTGTGTGTGTGTGTGTGTGTGTGTGTGTGTGTGTGTGATAGAGTGTGTGGTAGAGGAGTGTGCGTGTGTGTATTTTACTGCAGAATGTAAATCTTAATGCTCATGATGATGTCACTCTCTCTTGGTTTATTCCCTCACTTAATCTCTCTATAGTCCCGTTTAGATTAATTGAGTATAATTGGTACAATTAGATACAAACTGGATTCTTTGTATTTATTGGAGTATTTCATATAATTAGGTGGATAAGAGTGTGTATATTTCTGTCCTCACAAGAGTTTTTTCCTCTCAATTTTGAGAATGAAATTTAAATATATTAAACAACATTTTGAAAGGAAATTAAGACTTTTATTCAGCAAGGATGCATTAAATTGATCAACGGTGACAATTGATCAAAAGCAACTGTGTTCAACAACACTGATAATAATCATAAATAAGATCATCAGATCCTCATATTAGAGTGATTTCTGAAGGATCATGTGACACTGAAGACTGGAATAATTATGATGAAAATTCAGCTAATGCACTCTTTCACACACACACACACACACACACACACACACACACACTCTCTCTCTCTCTCTCTCTCTCACACACACACACACACGCAGGACGAGAAAGGCGAGAGGATCTTCTGGTGCTGATAACACAGGCCTAATTGAAAGGCTCTTTGATCGCTCTCTGTAGCCTGTTTAATTTACACCTTCTCAATTAGTCTTGCCATTTGCCGCCTGACACCACAGAGAGAGAGAGATTTTTTTGATTTTTAGAAAAACTCTACTATACAGTGATCATTCACAGAAACTTTTACACATTACTTCATCTCAATTCATCATAATAAATTTTAGCATTATTTTCAACTTTACAAAGTACATCTCCATAAGTCCAGATTTTTTCAAAAACCCATAAATTGTTCATATGTAAATAAAAGGAAAAGTCATGCTTAATTCTCGCTTTTACAAGCCCTTTAAACACACTCACTATATTACATTCATTTCCATGTTCAATTTTCTGTTTTCTACTTGCATAAATAGACATTTTTACTTGACCAACAATAAAATTGAGCAAACTCCCCATTTTTCTCTTTGTTTTTGAATCCTTAAAACCATAAATAAACACTTTTATATTAAATATTTCACCAAAATCACTAAAAATCCCTTTCAACAGTTCAAACAGAGGCTTTAACCTCTCACAATGTGCAAAACAATGAAATACTGTTTCCTTCTGTTCACAAAAAGCACAGTTTTCTTTTACAAGCGGATAAAGAATGGAAATAAAAGCAATAACGCCAATAATGCCATGCATATTTCTCCATTGCAGATCTCCAGTAAACTTTGTCAATGGTGGCTTGTATAACGTACTCCACATTGGCTTAAAACTAGAATCCACACTTAAGTGACCTCTCCAAGGATTATCAGAACGATGTCTCAATTGTTCCTTATTCAACACTTTTACACACGTTTTATAAAAACTCTTTCCATCAATAGACATAATATTTCGGTCCTTCCAAACTTTTGACATTGTTGGAGGACAATCATTATCTGTATCTGGCAAGTCTGGAGAAATCCTTATTACTGGAAACAAATCCTTAGCATTTGGTTCACTTTTTAATGTTGAAAAGTCATAGAGAAGCGTCCATTCCTCTTCAGATAATGAGTTTTGACATTTTTCCAACATCTGTCCAACTATTCTTTCAGACCGAAGTCCAAGTCTTTGAGTCAATGCAACAGATTTACTTAAATTCCATCCAGTCACTTCCACCAAGTCCTTCATTGTTATAATCTTCTCATTCTTCATTCTTTGTTCAAACCATGGTACTATTTCACAGGACAAATTCAAACGAGATCCATTAATCAATGGTTCTCGCATTAACCAAAGCAAAGATTTGTTGGACCTTTTTACTTTCATCAAACTCCATGATTTTCGAACACCTTCATAAAAACAGGATATTTCTTTCAACCCCATTTTTGAAGAATTTGTCCAAAAAAAATCTGTCTTTAATCCATACTTTCCAACTGCACTTAGAAGTTTAAAAACTATATTTGTCCAAGACATGTTTTGATACAATAGTTTTTTTAACAAATTGCAGTCTAAAAGCGGCTTTCCAGCTTGCAAGGTGTTTTAAACCTTGTCCTCCCTCCTCTACAGGAAGGTACATACTCTACACTCTTAGGAAGGCAATGCAATTTGTCCTAGAAAAAATTAACAAGAGAGGTTTAAATGTTCTCTAACAAGTCCTCTGGGGGTTCTAACACTGCCAGGCGATGCCATAACATAGATGCCACTAAGTTGTTAATTACAAGAATTATCACTCTAAATGACATTTTTTCTCAAAAGCCATTTCCATCTCCCCAGTCTTCCTTGAACTCTTTCTAAAACATTTTCCCAATTTTTTTGCATTGTGGTCTCATCACCCCAAAAAAAACCCAAATACTTAAAACCTCTATTTGCCCATACCATTCCACCAGGCAAAATCGGGTTTTCAGCCCTCCAATCACCCATTAAAAATGCTGAACTCTTTGACCAGTTAACTCTTGAAGAGGAAATTTTACCAAAATTTTCAAAAATTTCTGTTAGTCTGTTGATGTCTTGTTGATCATTGACTAAAACTATTAAATCATCGGCATATGCCGACAATTTTACAGTTAAAGCACTATCATATTTGAAACCACAAATACTCTCCCTTATTTGATTTACCATAGGTTCCAAAGCAATCGAATACAACATACTGGACATTGAACATCCTTGTCTGATTCCTCTTCCTACCTTAAAAGTAGCACTCAAACCACCATTGATCTTCAATATGCTTTCAATGTCATCATAAAGGACCTTTATCATTTCTTTGAAACCAGGAGGAAAACCAAAAGCTTTAAAAGTATCCCATAAGTAACAATGTTCCACCCGGTCAAAATCTTTTTCCTGATCCAGTGAAACCAGAGCACACTTCAGGCCAAAAATCCTAGAAACCTCTAAAACATCTCTAATTAATGAGATATTGTCCACAATCGATCGTTCGGGTATACAATATGACTGATCCATGTGTATTATCATTCCCATCACTTATTTTAGCCGGTTAGCCAAAGTCTTTGATAAGATCTTGTAATCAGCACACAACAATGCAACCGGTCTCCAATTTTTAATTTCTTTTAGGTCACCTTTCTTTGGGAGCATGGTTAAAACTGCCCTTCTACAACTCTGTGGCAGCTTTCCATTTAAGCTTTCATTCAACACTTCAATCAGATCTTCTCCCAAAAACTCCCAATAAGCCTTAAAAAAATCAACAGGCAAACCATCAATTCCTGGTGCCTTGCCATTCTTTAAGCTTTGTAAGGAGACATATAACTCCTCCTTTGACAAAGGTTTCACTAGATCTTCAAAAGCGTTTTTAGTCACCCGAGGAAGATCCTTATAAAATTGTTGTTCCATTAACTTATCTTCTTGATACTCTCTGGAACTTAGTTGCTCTTTTGCGTATATCAGCAGTTTTCCTCAGTTCTTTTCCATCCTCAGATCTTAAACAGTGCATTAACCGACTTTGGCCATTCTTTCTTTCCAAGCTAAAAAAAAATCTGGATGGGGCATCTATTTCAGCAATATTCCAGCCCATTCTCACCCCCAAGGCGTCACCTAACTGACGCCTTGGGAAGCATTTTGACCATGCTTCAATATCTGACGCTAGGCACCCTTTAGCATCAGTTAGGCGACGCCCTAGGATCGCCTGTAACTCAACCCCCACCCCAGACCTAAACCTAACCGCGTCATCTAACTGACGCTTTCCTTTAGCGTCAGTTAGATGACGCCGTAGGATCGCGTCATGTAACTGACGCTAAAGGGCGCCTGAAATGTCAAATATCAACGCATTCTCACCCCAAGGCGTCACCTTTGACCATGCTTCAATATTTGACGTTTTAGGCAAGCGTCAGTTAGAGGACGCAGTTAGGTTTAGGTCTGGGGTGGGGGTAGGGTACACGCGATCCTAGGGCGTCATCTAACTAAATATTGAAGCCACATAAATATTGAAGCTCCAAAATTTCAGATTCCAGCCTTTTTATAGATTATATGATGTCCTTTGTCACATTGAAAGCATATTGATTACAAAATTGTTCGATTTGAAGTTTCCCAGCATCCCACCATTGTTGCAATAAAATAAAATTTTCTTTTTGCAATCTCCATTTTTCCCAAAGATACCCAAGACGTTTCGTAAAATTAGAATCTTCAATAAATCCAAAGTAATCTGTCTACTTTTAATGACCCCAATACAACCATCCACCGCCTGATTGAAATCCCTAGACTCAGCAATTACAAAATTCTATTGGAAAAATAAGACTCCTCGAATAAAACTATCCACCCTCCAGAAACCAAAAAGTCTAGGAGGATTGGAAGCACCAAATGTTACTCTATACTGTTTGGCAAATCATCTGCAATATATACACAGATGGACTCACCCTAATCAATCTGATATCACCTGGCTAGACCTAGAACAAAATTTGTATGGCAACTTTCAGATCGCAGACCTGCCTTTTTTTACCCAGACAATTAAAAAACACTCCTGTTTCAAATCTCCCACAATTAGTCTGACAGCCTGGTGGAAAGTCCAAATATATCACTAACACTAAGCTCTCACATCTGAAACTTACCCCAATTTGGAATAACCCCGATTTCAACTGTAATAATAAAAAACTCAATTTCAATTTCTGCAAAAGTAATCGTATTACTCATCTGCAACACATATTCGTCGAAGGCAATTTCTCTACATTTGAGGACTTAGTCCAGAAATTTGGCATCACTGACAAACAATTCTTACAATACCTACAGATTAAATCATCAATCAAATCATCAATCAAACTTACCACTAACACTCCAACGGTCAATTTAGAACTCACCCCAACTATCTCACAAATAATTTGTTACGATACAATTTACAAAAGTGGAGAGGAGGACTCAAGTGCAGTGAAGGGATGATTTATTAACAAAATAAAACAAAACACAAAGTAAAAACCCACAAGGAGGAAAACATAATAAATGAAACATAAAACAACACTGAACTAGGAGAACAAATACTGACTATGAACATGACTACCATCACAGGGAAACTGGGGTAACAAAAGACAAAGATCCGACAAAGACAGCAAACAAGAAGAGACTTAAATAGGGAACAAATCAAGAGGGAACAGGTGGAAGAACTCAAACACTTATCAGGTAACAAGTGGGAGGGATCAAACAATGACTGGGGCACATGGCCCAACATAACAAAACACCCATGTGCAACACAAGACAGGACAGACACGTGACATTACCCCCTCCCTCGCTCCATCAGGTGGGGCGGGAGGGACAGACCAGGGTAGGGTGGGATGGGAGGAACAGACCAGGGCAGGACTGGAGGGACAGACCGCTTAGTCCTGGGTGGTCCGGGTGAAACAGATAGTCCATAGGGTGGCCAGAGCAAACATAGTCGATGTTTGCTAAATGAATTGCCCCTTGTGGGATTAATAAAGTTGACTGAACTGAACTAGTCCATCGGGCGGCCAGGGTGGCGAAGAGCCCTCGGGCGGTCAGGGCAGCGAAGAGCCCTCAGGCGGCCAGGGCGGCGAAGAGCCCTCGGGCGGACAGGGCGGCGAAGAGCCCTTGGGCGGACAGGGCGGAGCAGACCTTTCGGGTGGCCAGGGTGGAGAAGACCCCTCAGGCGGCCAGGGCAGTGAAGACCTCTCGGGTGGCCAGGGCGTTGAAGACTCCTCAGGTGGCCAGGGCGGTGAAGACCCCTCGGGTGGCCAGGGCGGTGAAGACCTTTCGGGTGGCCAGGGCAGTGAAGACCCCTCGGGTGGCCAGGGCGGAGCAGACCTTTCGGGTGGCCAAGACGGTGAAGACCTCTCGGGTGGCCAGGGCAGTGAAGACCCCTCGGGTGGCCAGGGCGGAGCAGACCTTTCGGGTGGCCAGGGCGGTGAAGACCGCTCGGGTGGCCCGGGCGTGCAGACCCCTCGGGCGGCCAGGGCGGAGCAGACCTTTCGGGTGGCCAGGGCGGAGAAGACCCCTCAGGCGGCCAGGGCGGTGAAGACCTTTCGGGTGGCCAGGGCTGTGAAGACCCCTCGGGTGGCCAGGGCGGAGCAGACCTTTCGGGTGGCCAGGGCGGTGAAGACCGCTCGGGTGGCCCGGGCGTGCAGACCCCTCGGGCGGCCAGGGCGGAGCAGACCTTTCGGGTGGCCAGGGCGGAGAAGACCCCTCAGGCGGCCAGGGCGGTGAAGACCTTTCGGGTGGCCAGGGCAGTGAAGACCCCTCGGGTGGCCAGGGCGGAGCAGACCTTTCGGGTGGCCAGGGCGGTGAAGACCGCTCGGGTGGCCAGGGCAGTGAAGACCCCTCGGGTGGCCAGGGCGGAGCAGACCTTTCGGGTGGCCAGGGCGGTGAAGACCGCTCGGGTGGCCCGGGCGTGCAGACCCCTCGGGCGGCCAGGGCGGAGCAGACCTTTCGGGTGGCCAGGGCGGAGAAGACCCCTCAGGCGGCCAGGGCGGTGATGACCTCTCGGGTGGCCAAGGCGGTGAAGACCTCTCAGGTGGCCAGGACGGTGAAGACCCCTCGGGTGGCCAGGGCGGTGAAGACCCCTTGGGTGGCCAGGGAGGAGCAGACCTTTCGGGTGGCCTGGGCGGTGAAGACCCCTCGGGTGGCCAGGGCGGTGAAGACCTTTCGGGTGGCCTGGGCGGTGAAGACCCCTCGGGTGGCCAGGGTGGTGAAGACCCCTCGGGTGGCCAGGGTGGTGCAGACCCCTCGGGCAGCCAGGGCGGTGAAGCCCTCTCAGGACCAGACACTGGCTCGAGAACAGACACCGGCTCGGGAACAGACACCGGCTCGGGAACAGACACTAGAACGGAAACACAGACACAAACACTGAGTCCGGAACTGACATGAGCTCCAGCTCTATAATAGGCACTGGTTCTGCCTTCGGCTCAGGAACAGGCACTGGCTCTGCCTCCGGCTCAGGAACAGGCACTGGCTCTGCCTCCGGCTCAGGAACAGGCACTGGCTGGGGATTGTGGACATCTCCACAATCAACCTGAATCACACGAACAGTAAAACTCTGCTGGCCGCGCTAGCTGTCGCCAAGAAAAACAAAAAACAAAATCCATATCGCTACTTGGAAAACTTACTTTTGGATCACATCTCAATTGAAATATTAAATAACCCATCTGGAAAGAATTCAATTGATTCACCATCCACCTGGCGAGGACTGTCCAAATTTTTAAATTCTTAGCTCTGCCTGCCCCCCTGCCTGAGATTCAGGTTTCGCGATTTCACTTATTCAGCAACCTTAGCAAACCTGATTTACTATCGTCTGCCTTACCCCATTACCACTAAGACAACTCATGACTAACAACACTACATACTTACTATAGGAACAAATCAGCAGGATAGGGTTAACTCTTTCACCCCCCATTACAAGCCTCAAAACGCTCCCCTTTATTTGGGGGTTTAGGGTTTGGAGCGGGGGCTGGAGGGGGGTGTTTACCCTGAGGGAGAATATGCCTCCCCTTTCACCTTGCCTTCACGGGCCTCCTCCACCGATGCAACTGCTGGGGCCGGCTCTCCCCTGTACACCCCACTTTTTTAATGCTCCGTGTTAGATGGTCAACATTCACATTCCTACTTTAGAATTAAGGTGTACTGTGTGGAGGCCCTGTAGAGGTCCTGCACTGCTGCCCCCATTTCTTTTTAATGCATCTCATATCATACATTCAATCACACAATCAATCAATAGGTAGGGAAGTGGATGACGCTTGAGGTGGTTCTGAATAAGTTCTACCCTTTGCGCCGCATCTCTTTTAATGCACTTAGACATAATTTAGACCCTAGAAGACATAACACAGGGATAGTGGGGTGGGTGGATGGGCTGGCCCGTCGGTAGAGTAGTGACTGAGGGCGGGAATGGGGGAGGGGGTGGTGGTGAAGGGCTCTGAAGAGGCAACTCACTCCCCTCTATCTCCTAGGATTAAATATGCTCCTTAGCCCCAGTGTGGACTGAAGCAGCCAGAAGAAAAAGCTATTGAGCCTGACCCAACCCAAACGATCACTGCTTAGCTAGGGCACAGTAATTCGATGACAATGATGCTAACCAATCCTGCAGATTTCCACATTCAAACACAAAACACTCATTCACACACACACACACACACACACACACACACACACACACACACACACACACAGCATGGTACCCTCACTACCCTCATGGTAAACTATACAAAAAAAAAACCTTTTTTCCCCTTGTTTATTTATATTTTGTCAATTATTGTTCTCCGTTGTTTCATGTTGTATGTGTGTTACGCACTCCGTATATGTATATGTATCATCAGTCAAGTTCCTCCAGACATCACGAAGTTCATTTGATTCAATAAGTTGCAGCAGTCGACTTCTTGAAGCACTGCGAGGCTCTAAATGATTTATATCAATATCATCGGTGGTACAATTAAAATCTCCACCAAGTATCAAATAACACTCTTGACATTGCTGGATTGCATTAGCAAGTATGTTTAAAAAAATCATTCTCTCAGATGCATTGACTGGAACATAAACATTAATCAATGTCAAAAAATTTGTCATATTTTGCTGTAACTTTTAATAACCTTCCTTTCACTATCTCTTCTACATTATAGGAATCTGGCAAGAATTTTTTGGAAAATAAAATTCCAACTCCTGCACTAAAAACACGTTTATGACTTAAACAAGACTGGCCATCCCATTCCTTTTTCCATTCTACAGCATTTTCTTGCGTGCTATGAGTTTCCTGTACAAATGCAATATCTATACCTTCAATTTTCAAAACATCATATAGTTGTGCTCTTTTAACAGCATCTCTTGCTCCATTTAAATTAATGGATGAGATTTTAAAATTACTCATTAGAAGAGAGCAAACCAAAAGGCACAACACATACACATTAATATTACTCCACCATTTGATCACTTTCATTTTGCATTATTTGAGAACTCCATTTTTGCACAATTTTCTTCAGCCGATACACCTCTGGATTTGACAAACAATTTTCTCCTCATCGCCATTCTGGCTGACTCAATAAATATTGTCTGATCAGAAAAATGATCAATGACTTCAACATTTCGCTTCCCCTTCGTGGATTGTAAAAAATATATTTAAGTTCAGTAATTCCTGTTAATGGATCGAGGTAAGACTGCTGAGTCTATTTGTACCCTCTTATCATTGATTGCTGATTGCTGTCCACTCGTGTCAATTATCTGAACGTGCTCCTCCCGAACTTAGTTAATAAAACTTCATTTAAGTGAAATTACTGAACTGAAATAGAGGACTTAGAGGCTTTTGCATCTGAACTCTTTATACAGAGCCTTTTTCACAGCAGACGCAAAAGTATCCAGCTGAGGAGTTTTAAAAGACAATATAAGATTTTCCTCCTCATGCCTGTCACGGTGTGGCTCTGGCTGAAGGACGAGGAGACCGGAGTATCGGTGAGAAGAACAGGGTTTATTATATACAAAACAGGCAGGAAGACAGGAACACGGGCGCCACACGGGCTTACAACAAACATCCATTGACACCGACCGACAAAGACAGAGTAAAACTGAGCAAACTAAATACACAGAAGAATCAAACATAATGGGGTGAAAACAGGTGAAACAGATGAACAGGACGCTGAACGGGAGGCTGATGAGGGAGTGAGTTCAGGTGTGCAGACGAGAGGATCATGGGAAGTGTAGTGCTGAAGACAAGACAGACTGGTGCAGACGGAGGACTGTGACAGAACTCCCCCCTCCCGGGAGGCGTGACCTCACGCCGCAGAACAGAGGAAGGAGGGGGGACGATCTGAGGGCTGAGCGGGTCGTGGCCAGGGCGGAGCAGTCTGAGGGCGTGGCCAGGGCGGAGCAGTCTGAGGGCGTGGCCAGGGCGGAGCAGGCTGAGGGCGAGGCCAGGGCGGAGCAGGCTGAGGGCGTGGCCAGGGCGGAGCAGGCTGAGGGCAAGACCAGGGCGGAGCAGGCTGAGGGCGAGACCAGGGCGGAGCAGGCTGAGGGCGAGACCAGGGCGGAGCAGGCTGAGGGCGAGACCAGGGCGGAGCAGGCCGAGGGTGAGACCAGGGCGGAGCCGATGGAGGGAGGACCCCTGGTGGAGCCGATGGAAAAGGGGCTGATGACACCAGGGGGCCGACTGACAGGGGCGGAGCTGATGGGAGAGGAGACCAAGGTGAAGCTGAGGGACTGACGACGTGTGGTGCTGATGAGGGACTGAGGGAACATGGTGACCCCGCAGGCTCAGGTGACCAAAGTGATGACAGGGGCACAGAGGGACACGGTGAGGCCAGAGGGAGTGAGGGCTGACGGGTGACTGGAGGGAGTGAGGAGTCCGACAGAACCGGGGGGGTGACATGACGGGGCGGAGCCAAGGGAAGGAAGTCCAAAGGTGAAGGGAGGATGATGAGGGAGCGAAGGGAATCTGGAGGGACGAGGGAGCCTGGCCGAGCTGGTGGACTGATGGGCCATAGAGGAGCTGAGGGAGGTAAGAGCCACGGGGGAGCAGATGGGACAGGCGGCCGAGGAAGTGTCCAGATGGAGGAGGTGTGAGGCGAAGGCCGGGGATCCAACGAACAGGCTGGGTCAGGGGAGCTGGCAGACGGAGGGGCTGACGGATGCATGACGGGAGGAGGTGGGAGAGGGAGGCTGGGTGGGATGCTGGTCTCTGGGGCAGGCTGGACGATCTCTGGCGCAGGCTGGACGGTCTCTGGCGCTGGCTGGACGGTCTCTGGCGCCGGCTGGACGGTCTCTGGCGCCGGCTGGACGGTCTCTGGCGCTGGCTGGACGGTCTCTGGCGCTGGCTGGACGGTCTCTGGGGCAGGCTGGACGGTCTCTGGCGCTGGCTGGACGGTCTCTGGCGCTGGCTGGACGGTCTCTGGCGCCGGCTGGACGGTCTCTGGCGCTGGCTGGACGGTCTCTGGCGCTGGCTGGGCGGTCTCTGGCGCTGGCTGGGCGGTCTCTGGCGCTGGCTGGACGGTCTCGGGCTCTGGCGTTGGAGTGGGGCTGGTGCCGTCGTCCACGGTGAAAGAAGATCCACATGACACCAGCACCCACTCCACATAGGCCGCGATGTTCCACAGAGGACCCTCCCCGGACAACAGCTTTCTGGTGGCGGTGTTGAGGCCAGCATATAGGAAGCTGCAGAGGCTGTCGTCCGGGAAAGATGTGGCTGGGACGAGGGAGAGGAAATCCGTTAAATGATCCTCCAGGGACCGGTCTTCCTGCTCAAGGCAGAGTAGTTGGACCGCCGCGAAGGAATCCATTACTTTAGTGGTCGGTCGATCTGTCACGGTGTGGCTCTGGCTGAAGGACGAGGAGACCGGAGTATCGGTGAGAAGAACAGGGTTTATTATTTACAAAACAGGCAGGAAGACAGGAACACGGGCGCCACACGGGCTTACAACAAACATCCATTGACACCGACCGACAAAGACAGAGTAAAACTGAGCGAACTAAATACACAGAAGAATCAAACATAATGGGGTGAAAACAGGTGAAACAGATGAACAGGACGCTGAACGGGAGGCTGATGAGGGAGTGAGTTCAGGTGTGCAGACGAGAGAATCATGGGAAGTGTAGTGCTGAAGACAAGACAGACTGGTGCAGACGGAGGACTGTGACAATGCCATCCCCGAACATCAGCAGCTCTCTTCAAGGAAGGAAAATCATTGTAACGTACAGCCATCCACTCTTTAACATGGTTGGAGTTATTAACAAAAAAGATCTGATCATGATTCAGCTCTCCAAGCACCCCGTCTGTCATTTGTTTCAAAATTCGAGCAGATTTTATCCCAGTTCTCTCACTCAGGGTCTCCAAACTAACACTTAGAATATGTCCAAGTTTTACACATCCAGCAGTTATCAGTCGTGATGACACATTGACAGAGCACAAGTGTATTGAAGGTAAAAAAGGGATTCTGAAACAATGACTCCTCCATCAGCCAAAAACCTGCATGTAATCCAGCAGGTCTTGAGACAGAAAACCTTCCAGTCTTCCATCACAGATCTGTAGAATGGAGATAAATCTGCTAAAGTTGTTTCATTCAGATTCAATAAAAAGAGATGTTTATCAAGTCCCATGTTGCCTGCTTTCCTCAAAAGTGCAACTGCAGTGTTGGACCAAGCAATATCGCCGTAATACAGCAGTCTCTGAGCAGCTTCCAGACGAAAGGCCATGAGTCTTGATCTGATGTCCACAAGACTTTGCCCCCCTTCTTGCACTGGCAAAAAAAGTACAGCTGATCGGACCCAATGCTCTCCTGACCAAAAAAAATTCACCAGCATCCTTTTGAATGTCTTAAACTAGTCCAACGGGAGGCTGTAACACAATAAATTTATGCCACAGTTGTGGGATATTTTCAAAATGTCTTTGACCTGACCAAAAAGGTTCAGTCTTATCCCAGTTTACTTTAGCTAATGATACCACTTCATACAACTCAAGTGATAAGCCATTTAAAGTTTTTCTTATATTGAAAAGTAAGGGCTCAATGGCGATACTATACAATTGCCCCGATAGAGGGCAACCCTGTCTGATGCCCCTTGACACCACAATGGGTCGACTTAGGCAACCCCCCACCTTGACCATACAAGAAGCTCCAGTGTACAACAAACGTATCCACTTGATAAAATCCTGACCAAACCCGAATGCAGCAAGTAGATTAAAAATATAATTATGATCGACACGATCAAAAGCTTTCTCTTGGTCTAAAGCAATCTATCAAATTTCTGCATTAAACATTTTACAGACATCCAAGGTATCTCTTACTAAAAATAGGTTATCCATAATGGATCTTTTTGGAATGCAATAGGTTTGGTCTTGATGAATTATCAAATGTAAATACTCCTTAAGCCTATTTGACAGACATTTAGACAAGATTTTATTCTCTGTTTTTAATAAAGCTACAGGTCTTCAGTTCTTCAGCAGAGTCAAGTCTCCCTTTTTAGGTAGTAGGGTCAACACAGCACATTAACACATGGCAGGTCGAACGCCATCCTTATAGCTTTCACAGAACACTTCATAAAGGTCCATTCCAAGGTATTTCCAGAACTGTGTATAAAAATCAGAAGTCAACCCATCAATCCCAGGAGAGCGTCTGGAATTCAACTGTCCAACAGCAATAGTGAGCTCTTGAAAGGTAATTTGTGTGTCCAAAGCAGTCTTAGAACCAGAGTCTATCTGAGGGTGCTTTCACACCTGCCTCATTTAGTTCGGTTGAATCGCACTAGAGTTCGTTTTCCCTCTTGGTGCGGTTCGTTTGGGCAGGTGTGAAAGCAGCAATCGTACTCGGGTGTGCACCAAAAGCGGACCAAACAAGAGGAGGTCTCGGTACGCTTTCAAACGAACTCTGGAGCGGTTCGTTTGTGGTGAGAACATGATCCGACCTCGAACAGACCCAACTGCCAAATAACTGGGCATTTTTGGACTAAACCAGCTGCCGTAGTAAAACAAAATGATTATTTATATAGCCAATATCACTCCCTTTAAGCCATGACTGACTTACCGCGTTCTGCACTCTCACTAAAACACTCATCATCATAAAATGCGCGTCTTTCTGCGTGTCGTGTGCATCATTGGAATAGAATGAATGAATGAGCGTGTGTCACGGTTCATGAATCAGCTGTCTCAGGCTGATGTGTCTGTGTGAGTGTAATCGTGTGGGTGTGGTTACTCGTTGTGTTGATTAGTGTCACCAGCTGCCATTCATTTCAGTCCCTATATATACCCAGCATTTTCTCCCTCTTGTTGTCAGATCGTTGTGGTTGTGTTTCGGTGTGTTCCTGTGCTCGTGCCTCGTCTGTGACTCTTCTGGATTTCGTCAGTACTTCGTGTTTCCTGGATTTCATCAGTTCCTCGTGTCTTCTGGATGTTCCACTTCCCTGGGTTTCACTCGAGCATGTCTTCACCTGTCTTCACCACCGGATCGCCATCTCGTCCCTGCTTCACCCACCACCTGAGTGTTGTCCCCGATCTGTGTCTTACATTTGTCATTTCTGACCAACCAATAAACTGAGTTTATTTGCATCTTGCATCCTCCCATCTATTCCTCACAGAACGATCTGACCAAACCATGGATGCAGCAAATTCATCACAGATCAATGACTTCATCGCTCACAGTATCGCAAGGATGGATCAACAGGAGGAGAATATCTCTGGCACAGGTCGTGCGGTGCAAGCACTCGTGAAGCAGGTGTCCGAGCTCACCCAACAGGTACAGCTTTTACGGACTCCCACTGCGCCCCCCACGCCGCCCGTCCTCCCACCATCAGCGCCTGCAGCAGCGGGGAGATCAGAGCCACGCCTACCCACACCTGAGGGATATTCCGGTGAGCCTGAGTTTTGCAGAGCATTTCTCACTAGATGTTCTATGCACTTTGCCTTACAGCCACACACCTTCCAGAGCGAAGAGGCGAAGGTGGCATTTGTGCTAACCCTGCTGTCAGGAAGAGCATCGCTTTGGGGGACGGCGGTGTGGGAGAACAAGGACGACTGCTGCGCCTCGTTCCAGGAACTCTCCGAGGAGATGAAGAGAGTGTTCGACCGTGCAGTGGCGGGTAAGGAGGCGGCCAGATTACTCGCCGAGCTGCGACAAGGAGAAGGCTCGGTGGCGGACTTTTCCATCCGGTTCCGCACCCTGGCCGCAGAGTGCCGTTGGAACGAGGCGGCGCAGTGGGATATGTTCCTGCATGGGTTGGCTGACCGCGTTCAAAGAGAGATCTATGCTATGGATTTACCTGAGACACTGAATGGACTGGTGGAACTTGCGCTGAGAGTGGACGCTCGACTGAATCGTGTAGCCAGACTGACGCGCCCCAGCCGCCCAGTGTTTGGCGCAGAGGACCACCAACCCGGTGGTGCGAGCGCGGTCAGCCCCACAAACGACCACGAACCCATGCAGGTGGGGAGAGCTCGGCTTTCCCGGGAGGAGAGGGAGAGGCGGAGATCCCAAGGACTCTGTCTCTACTGTGGCCGGGCGGGCCACTTCATCCACTCCTGCCCGGTAAAAGAGCAAGCCCGGTAGTAAGTATGAGGCTACTATCGGGTGGGATCTCCGCCGAGAAGACCTCATCAACATCAACCCTCCTCCCGGTAAGACTGAGATGGCGACAATCAACGCACTGCACCAGCGCACTTCTGGATTCGGGAGCGGAGGGTAATTTCATGGACTTCAGACTAGCACATAGACTTCAGATCCCCGTCACACCCCTCTCGCACCCGATTATCGTCAACGCACTCAATGGTCAAGAACTTCCCCGCATCACTCACGTTACTGAAGACATTACTCTCATCACTTCCGGAAATCACACTGAACTCATTTCATTTTTTCTCATGGACTCACCACTTGCACCAGTGGTTTTGGGTCACCCGTGGCTTTCCAGACACAACCCCGGGTCGACTGGTGCACTAACACTGTTTCCACATGGAGTAACCACTGTCATGAGTCCTGTTTAGTGTCTGCCTGTCCATCTGTGTCTGGTTCTGTGTTTCAGAGTGAGGTAGCGGATTTATCTAACGTGCCCGCGGAGTACCACGACCTGAAGGAGGTGGTCAGTAAGTCTCGTGCTGCTTCTCTTCCTCCGCATCGTTCCTATGACTGTGCGATAGAGCTACTGCCAGGTAAATCTCCGCCTAAAGGCAAACTTTACTCTCTTTCTATTCCCGAGAGGGAGGCCATGGAGAAATATATTTCTGATTCTCTGGCCTCTGGGTTCATCCAGCCTTCCTCTTCTCCTGCGGGGGCGGGGTTCTTTTTCGTTGGGAAGAAGGATGGTTCTCTGCGACCTTGCATTGATTACCGAGGGCTGAACAACATCACGGTAAAGAATTCATACCCTTTGCCGTTGATGTCTTCAGCTTTCGAGAGGTTGCAGGGAGCATCTATTTTCACGAAACTGGACTTACGTAATGCATATCATTTGGTCCGCATCAGGAAGGGGGATGAATGGAAAACCGCTTTTAATACCCCTAGGGGGCACTTTGAATATTTGGTCATGCCTTTCGGTCTGTCCAACTCCCCAGCGGTTTTCCAGGCACTCGTTAATGACGTGTTGAGAGACATGGTAGACCAGTTCATATATGTTTACCTGGATGACATATTGATTTTTTTCTTCGTCTCTCCAGGAACATGTGCAACACGTCAGACGAGTGCTCCAGAGACTGTTGGAGAATGGGCTTTTTGTCAAGGCGGAGAAATGTTCGTTTCATGCACAGTCTGTTCCCTTCCTAGGGTACATCATCTCTTCTGAGGGAGTGCGCGTGGATCCTGACAAGGTTAAGGCTGTGGTAGATTGGCCAAGTCCAGATTCCCGTAAGGCCCTACAGCGGTTTCTGGGGTTCGCCAATTTTTACCGACGTTTCATTCGTAACTTCAGCCAACTAGTCGCGCCTCTGACTGCCTTGACTTCCCCCGAACGACGTTCAGGTGGTCAAACACTGCTGAGGCAGTGTTCACCAACCTCAAAAGTCGCTTTGTTTCGGCTCCCATTCTTGTCACCCCTGATCCCACACGTCAGTTCGTGGTGGAGGTCGATGCGTCAGAGGTGGGAGTAGGAGCAGTACTTTCACAGCGCGCTTCCTCAGACGACAAGTTGCATCCCTGCGCGTTTTTTTCTCATCGACTATCGCCTGCCGAACGTAATTATGACATTGGTAATAGAGAGTTGTTGGCAGTTAAGTTAGCGTTGGAGGAATGGCGTCATTGGTTAGAGGGTTCGGGGGTACCCTTTATCGTTTGGACCGACCATAAGAATCTTGAATACATCAGAACTGCTAAAAGACTCAACTCCAGGCAGGCTCGGTGGGCTCTTTTTTTCGGACGCTTTGATTTTGTTCTCTCGTACCGCCCCGGGTCCAAAAACATCAAACCCGACTCTTTATCTCGTATTTTTGATCCATCCGAACGCCCGGTGACTCCCGAGTGTATTTTACCTGAGAAGGTTGTCATCTCCACTCTGGTATGGGAGGTCGAATCGAAGGTCATGACAGCCTTAGATGGGGTAACGCCTCCGCCCGGTTGCCCACCGAGTCGATTGTTTGTTCCGGAGGGGTTACGGTCCGACGTTATTCGGTGGGGTCATTGCTCCAACGTGGCTTGTCATCCAGGAGTGACTCGCACCAGTTTTCTAGTTAAACAACGATTTTGGTGGCCACTGATGGCTCGCGACATTCACGATTTTGTGTTGGCTTGCTCAGTCTGTGCCACTAGTAAGACATCTAACCAACCCCCAGATGGGTTACTTCGACCACTGCCTGTCCCTTCGAGACCCTGGTCCCACATCGCTCTAGATTTTATCACCGCCCTCCGCCCTCCAATGGCATGACGGTTGTTTTAACCGTAGTGGACCGGTTCTCGAAGGCGGCTCATTTCATCCCCTTGCCCAAATTACCTTCAGCCAAGGAGACAGCGGTTACTGTCATAGATCACGTTTTTCGGTTACATGGCCTCCCGATGGACGTGGTCTCTGACAGGGGTTCCCAATTCATATCCAAATTTTGGCAAGAATTTTGTAAGTTACTGGGGGCCACGGTCAGTCTGTCCTCGGGCTATCATCCCCAGAGTAATGGACAATCTGAGCGAGCCAATCAAGACCTCGAAAGAATGTTGCGATGTTTGGTTGCTAAGAATCCGTCGTCCTGGAGCCAACAACTTTCTATGGTGGAGTACGCCCACAATTCGTTACCAGTGTCATCCACGGGCCTCTCGCCATTTAAGTGTAGTTTAGGTTACCAGCCACCAATTTTTCCGAGTCTGGAATCCGAAGTCGCGGTCCCCTCCGCTCACGCATTCGTCCAGAGGTGCCACCGTACTTGGACTAGAGCCCGTGAGACTCTACTCCAAGCAGGGAGGCGCATGAAGGCCAAGGCCGATCGCCACCGGTCAAAGCCTCCCGTCTACGTCGTGGGTCAAAAAGTGTGGCTTTCTACCAAGAACATTCCTCTCCGCTCCGTGTCTAACAAGCTAGCTCCCAAATTTATTGGCCCGGTTCCTGTCACCAAGATTATTAGTCCGGTGACAGTCCGCCTCAAACTTCCTCCTGCGTACAGGAGAATTCATCCCGCCTTTCATGTCTCTAAAATTAAACCCGTGTTTCGTTCTCACATTAATCCGCCTGCCCCGGTTCCCCCCCCGCCGCGACTCGTAGATGGGGAACCAACATATTCGGTAAATCGTATTCTGGACTCGAGACGCGGAGGGGACGCGGATTTCAGTACCTGGTGGACTGGGAGGGCTACGGTCCGGAGGAGAGAAGTTGGGTACCTGCTAGAGACATCCTGGATCACTCCCTTATTGATGATTACAATCGACAGGTAAGGGAGTCTGAGAACGCCAGGAGGCGTTCTTAGGAGGAGGGGTACTGTCACGGTTCATGAATCAGCTGTCTCAGGCTGATGTGTCTGTGTGAGTGTAATCGTGTGGGTGTGGTTACTCGTTGTGTTGATTAGTGTCACCAGCTGCCATTCATTTCAGTCCCTATATATACCCAGCATTTTCTCCCTCTTGTTGTCAGATCGTTGTGGTTGTGTTTCGGTGTGTTCCTGTGCTCGTGCCTCGTCTGTGACTCTTCTGGATTTCGTCAGTACTTCGTGTTTCCTGGATTTCATCAGTTCCTCGTGTCTTCTGGATGTTCCACTTCCCTGGGTTTCACTCGAGCATGTCTTCACCTGTCTTTACCACCGGATCGCCATCTCGTCCCTGCTTCACCCACCACCTGAGTGTTGTCCCCGATCTGTCTTACATTTGTCATTTCTGACCAACCAATAAACTGAGTTTATTTGCATCTTGCATCCTCCCATCTATTCCTCACAGCGTGTGCATCAGGACATTCACATACAGAGCGTTCTCTTTAGTCTAAATGCGCATACATGCAAAAAAAGCATTTGCAGTTCATAATGTAAGGATAGTTACGATACAATGATGATGCTGCGTTAATTTATGTTAAACTGGACAAACTCGCAAGCTTTAATGTTGACAGCACTTGTTAGCAGTATAAGAATCTTATTATTGTCTTCTGTGCAGTGCCACTTGTAACGCAAAGTTGAGATGTTGCCCAGAGATTAAAAACAGTAGATGGTCGAATGAAAAGATGCACGAGAGACGAGAGTTGTCATATTTCCCCGTGTTTAATAGAGCCACTCAAACGTTACAATCGTCGTATTCTCAAAATCCGAATTACAACATCGTATAGATCACATCATATTACTCATTAGTTTCTTCATGTTGCGTTTGTACAGAATAACACAAAATTAGTAAAAGAACAAATATTGCAGTAGGAAAGATCTCATTGCTGAGCCTTTTTTGCACTTCCTGATTTCCCTACTTGAGAATCCTTGTCCAATGAATGGACGACTTTAGCACACGTGTGGTTTTGTTTACAAATTCTGGTTCACTTGCAAAAAGAGCAGTGTGAAAGCGAACCGTGCCAAAAAAAATTAAATAAATAATTTATTTGGTCCGGACCAAAGCAAGTGAACTATCGGACTTTCCTTGTGTGAATACTTTTCTTACAAATTAACTGTTCCGTGTAGGTCAAAAGACTGTGTTGCTCCAAAGTCCAGTGGCTTCTGACTGATTCGCAGTATACTATTCTTTCATACTAAATCTAACAACCAATCAAATTACATTATACTAGATCACTGGGCAACTGCTTACATTCAAATTTCTACGTTCCATTTGCAACACAGGTATTCTCAGATTTTACTAAATAAACTCAAAATATTTTAAATTATATTCAATATTATTATTAGTTCCATTGAAATGGCTTCAACACATTTTCATCAGATGCATTGTCATCATCCACTGCACTACCATCGTTACTAAAACACAACTCTCTTTTTCTTGTAGCCAACAGACTCACACCTGCTTGGCCCTGCAATTTCCACACCATCATCTTGCTGCTCATCAGCATTGATATTTTGAACAGTATTTGCAATATTTTCATTTTGCTGACGTTCATTCACATTAGTCACAGCATTCTCATGTACTTCACTGGCGGACGGCGCCACACCAGAATCGCTCACCTCAGCTGGGCCTGCGTGTTCCTCCAGAGACAGTGGGCCTCTTCCTATCCTCTGGTGCACGCTCTCTGTGTGGACATACAAACCTTTTATGCCCTAAATCGCCACAATCGAAGCACCTTAAGCTACCAGTGCTTGCGTACACCATATATGTTTTACCTTCGTCTCATACTCGGAATGAAACATCCAGCCTGTTTTCAGGGGAGTCTAGAATAAACACCTGTCTTCTGAAAGATTTTTACAGCCTAACACCGTGTCCTAACTACACGCAACGCGATAAAATTCCAGCGACAGCAAGTGTGTCTGCCCACACTAGACGCGACGCGACCGTGAGATGCCACACATTCAGAACAGCGTGTGAGCGGAGTCTCTCTGTGAAAGCGCACTGTTGGCCCGCACTTGCATTGGAAATGCGT
Organism: Pimephales promelas; assembly: GCF_016745375.1. The sequence goes on along the minus strand of NW_024121265.1, from coordinate 15,346 downwards.
GAGGACATAATCAAATCAAGAAATAACATTATTAAAAATCTAAACATTAACAAAATATACCCATTGACTAATTTTGTTATGAAGTACAATTGTATGTTTGCATAGAATTCTTTTTGAACGCTATATTACATTATTTCAAAATCTGATGTAAATTATCCGTTATCGCTTGTGGCACAGTGACCTATTTTTAACTAAAAATAAATAATGTATAACCAGTGTAATTTCTTCATTCTGTCAGCCGTGACGTCGCAGAAATAGGAACCGTTTCTAAATTAGAAACTTCGCGCGTCGCGTCTGGTTAGGACAAAAACTCTGATTAACATGGAAAAGATACCTTTTATCGCGTGTCGTGGCGTCGCGGAGCGTGTAGTTAGGACACGGTGTAACGCAATTGTTTTGAAACCACTAGCAAATTTACCAAAACGTACTAGTTCCCGCTCCAACGCTTTATCTGGAATTCATCCGAACATTCGATACCATAATTTTAATTTTTATCGGCGCGTATAAAGGGGTAACCTGAACCTGAAGTTGTCATTTATAACAATTCTCGATTAAACGATTAACAATTTTTGTTCTTTCAAGAACACCACTACAGCTTTATTCATACGAAAAGCGGATGCTGTCGACTTATGAACTTACACATAGTGTGTGTTAAAGCGGATTAAAAACACCACATACACACATAAAAAACATTAAAAGCTGGATTTACACCACAGGGGGACTTCAACAACAATCTAAGCATGCAATTACACTCACACACACAAGATCTGTTACATGTCTTGTTGTTCCTACAACTGATTCTTTTACCAAATTACACATCAGCAAAAGTCTTAATCACTGGTTGTGTTATTGAGCGCTAATTACATGCTAAAGGGATTCAACTCGTTTGAGAAACCGTTTCTCACTTCTTGATCATAAGGCTGTAATGTGAGGAAGATAATTGATTTACAGTTTCTGACAGTGAAAATAACTACAGCGTTAGAGCGTCTTCTGCCCAGGAGCCTGACTGCATTTAAGAGTCTTCAAGCTATGCAAGTAGGCGATAATGTTAGATATCAACAGGAAAACTGAAACTTCTGCTATATTTTACATAATCAATTAATCTGACAGCAGTGTTCATTTGCATGTGCATCTGAATTCATTAAAGAATCACATGTGAACTCAATTTAGCTGATTCACTGAAAAGATTTGACCAATTTGATTATAAATTAGACATTTTTCTATCATGAATGAATCATTTAGTAAATAATAATGAACAACTGATTCCCTGATTGATATACCAAAAGTACATTAATTGCATCTCTACTTCATGAACAAATCATTCAATAATTCACTGACTGTAAATTTACAGTAAATCAACCAATTCATTATCCATACACTGACTGAACACCGAATGAATCATTCAATGATTCACTTTGAATTCATTGTAGAGGTCTTCACAGTGCACCCGAGACCCGTCGGCCCGGGACCCTTACGGGTTCGGGTCTATATTTTAAATGATCACCCGGGTCCGGGTCGGGTCCGAATCTATTACTTCGGTCCCGGGGTCTGTTTAACATTGTGTGTAATACCAACGCATTCTCATCCTTTAGCGTCATATAGGACGCGCTGTATGACAAAACGGCGAAATACTACTCACATGGCACCCGTTATCGTTAATATAACACGCGCTGAGAACGGGCTGGTAATACACGTGCGATCGGAGTGCAATCTCAAGCGCGTGTCATGTTTCTGTGGCAACCAGAGCAGAGCTTCCGCCAAACTGCGCTTTGCATTTTCTCCAATGTTTATAATAATATAAATGAACCATCTTGTTTAATCTTAACCCAGACAGCAAAATGACATTGAATCAACGTGAAAACGACATCTCGCATGACATTGAAACAACGTTGATTTTGCTCATCGAATTAACGTTGAACCAACGTCAGACGCGGCATTCTTCAAAGCTAAATGACAATCGAAAATTGGTTTGCTTTCATAACGTTGAAACAACGCGTTGATTTCAAGTTGATTTTCCGTTAGTTTTGAAAGAATGACGCGTCTGACGTTGGTTCAACGTTAATTCGATGAGCAAAACAATGTCAGATCAAAGTTGTTTCGATGTCATATTTTCACGTTGATTCAATGTCAGTTTGCTATGTGGGAAAGTTTTGGTGGTCAGATTCAGAATCAATGAAGAGCAGAGAGCACAGATATGATCAACCTGAACAAGCAATCGTTATTATAGTTCATAAGGGCAAACAGTTAAAGTTATTCTGCGAGTTAACTCGAGTCAGAATGTACATGTGCAAGGCTGCATTTTTCATCCATCACCGTGACATCAAGTGGACTTTTAAAGCTGAAATAATGAGTGGATTAAGCTTGGAAAAATGAGAGAAATAACATGGATAGAGCTTTCTTGTCGGTGGATATCGTTATAAACCGGACCAAATGCGGACGTCCTTGGAATGTCCCCCAGCGAACGTTATGAACCGGACCAAATGTGGACGTCCTCCAAACGTCCCCCAGCGAACGTTACCGGACCAAATGCGGACGTCCTCGGAATGTCCCCCAGCGAACGTTATGAACCGGACCAAATGCGGACGTTCTCGGAATGTCCCCTAGCGAACGTTATAAACCGGACCAAATGCGGGCGTCCTCCGAATGTCCCCCAGCGAACATTATGAACCGGACCAAATGCGGACGTCCTCCGAACGTCCCCCAGCGAACGTTATGAACCGGACCACATCCGGACCTAATTAGACGTTCGCAACGTCCGGTGGACGTCCCCTGTTTGCTGGGATTGTAATGCATCACAGTCAGTCAGATAGCTAACGTTACAAGGAAGTGAGACGACGACTACTAAAATTAGGTAAGACAAAAAGTTTTATTTTTCGCAACTCGTGTGAAATAATATGTGACAATCTGGCGCTCCTCGTGAGCTGGTCTCTGCCCCTCCGAGCCCAGCTGCCGACAGGAGCGACGCAACTGAGGAAGCGTCGCTGCTATCTGCAGACCGGGAGGAGAGGAACGAGAGCGATGCCGCTCAGTGACAGCGTCCACTGCTGTTCGGACCCTCCTGGGAGGAGGAGACTGTGTAACCACCAGTCTCGACCAAAGATGACCTGAAGAAGGAGGAAAATGCTCTACTAAAGATATTTTGGGTACCGCTGGTCAATGGCGGAACAGCCAAAAAGATTTTCCGCCCGGCCCTCCCCCGGGGGAAGGAGGTGTGCAGAAGCACCCCCCTGTAGAGCAGATTCCTGGACCTCCCTCGGATCGCCTGATTCAGGAAAGCTTCCCTCCCTTCCTCTTACGGGAAGGGGCCGGGGCGTCTGAGCGGGCCGGGCCGTCGAACCAACAGACGGCCGTCCGGACCTACAACCAAACTTCCGGCCTCCAGGGTTGGATTGCTGCGCTGGAGGGGGAGCTGGTGCCGGAGGACAGCCTCGGCGAAGGGGAGCAGCTGGGGCTTGTACGGCCACAGAAGACGGGCCCGCAGCAGCCCACCCCCTGTGCAGGACATGCCGCACAGCCTCCGACTGCTTCTGGGCGGCGGAGAACTCCTGGGCTAAATTCTCCACCGCATCGCCGAAGAGACCGCCCTGGGATACGGGGAAGTTGAGAATGTGGACATCGCCCGACCCAGCGAACTTGCGGCAACTTCCATCACCAGTAGGGCGAAGTCCGTCTCCACATGTAGCTCCTGCAGCAGAGCTGGGTCAGGACAACCCGCCTGCACGCCATGGAGCGCCTTCGCTTGATGTACTTGCAAAGTGCCATGGCTTGCAGGGCGGAAGCGGCATCTCCACACGCACTGTAGGCATCCCCGGTTAGCACAGAGGAAAACCCACAGGCGCGGGAGGGGAGTGAAGGGGCACCCCGCCACGCGGAAGCGGTCCTCGGACACAGTTGCATTGTGATAGACCGCTCCACCGGGGGATTCCCTCGTACCTGTGTGCTGCCCTGCTGTCCAGAGGGGTGAGGAAGGAGGAGTGAGGTTGCCTCCGCCTGAACGCCAGGGGCGCCGACAAGACTTCCTCAACTCCTCATGCATCTCGAGAAAGAAAGGGACTGGAGCAGGTCGTGGGGCAACAGCACGACCCGCCCCAAGACACCAATCATCTAGCCGCGAACGCTCCTGGCGGAAGGTTCCACGCGAGCCCGACATTCGCAGCCGACCGCTCGAGCATAGCGGCCATTTCCGGATCTGACTCAACTGACGCTACCACATCTGAAGGGAGGCAGCCAGAGGACCGCTCTTCCTCCGATGCCGCGATAGACCTCTGATCCTCAGAAGGCGCGCCGAAGGAGACATCCGGAACCGCCCGTGGGGGCTCCGGCCGCTCCACCAGAAGCGCCGATGGTAGCGTGCAGCTAGAGGCGTGAGGCGCCTGACGGGATCTTTCACCAGTCGCGTTTCTCACAGTGATCCTCATTCGCTCACCAACAGGAATCAGCAAAGTAGCTGTCTGCCGAACTGAATCGGCAGACAAACTAGATCGGACGGACATTATCTGAAGGGACTGCCCCTTTAAGGGTTCTCAGTCTCGAACGTAGCAACGCGAGAGTCATACTCACGCAACGAGAGTATGACTCATCCACAAACGTCGCTTCAGCGTGCACGAAGCCCAGACACGTGAAGCAGTGTTTGTGGCCATCAGCCTGAGGGAGAGATCGACTGGATCCAGAAACACACGGGCGAATCAACGTCCTGAAAAGGACACGAACGCACCGCGGAGCTCTTTCAGAAGGAAAACACAATAAAAAAGAAGAAGAAGAAGCACTTTGAAGCGCCGAAGCACCGCGGGATCAGTGCGGCAGACACTTCCGGGAGAAACTGCAAGCCCTTGTGCTGCTCTCAGTCGCGTTGACCACACAAGCGCCGTCACACCAGCAGCCGTCAAAAAGTGTTCTTTCTTCAGCTCGTTTCTCTTCAAAAGGTAAGGAACAGCAGCACACAGACTACTGAGAGGCTCCGAAGTAAAAAGCGTCTATGCAATGTTTTACTTCCGCTTTTATATCCGGCTTGTAGGCGGCTCGCGGAATGCAAAAGATTGCATGGCAATTGTTATTGGCTCGTTTTAATTCTATCAGAGGTAATAAGGCTCCCTAACGTGATCCCAATTCGTCAGGGAATCCCCGACGACACGTCAGAGTTCCTAGGACGAAAGGTAACAGGTGTTGTCTCACTAATCAAGGGCTTCATGAGCTGCACCAGGTGTGCTTGAGCTAGAACACACAAACAATCTGAATCTGAACTTAACCATAGTTTGCAAGTTTGAAGCTAAAGGAAAGTGGTTACACTACCTGGACGGGGCAGAAGACGGAAGAGATCAACGGCTGCAACCAGATTTCTGAGAAGGCCGGTTCAGAAAAGCCCTGGAGTGACTGCAGAAGAGCTGCAAAAGAGCTGGTGGCCACAGGCACGGAGATTCAGCTGCACAGTAAAGCTGCATGCCAGAACTCCAAGACTACACCACTAATAACCCAAATGCACAAGAAAAGTGCACACAATCTTTTAAAAACTAAAAACTGGACCTTTTCGTCCGTCTGGATCAGCGGTGTGTATGAGGAACAGGAATGAAGCATAAGTGGATAAGAACACGGTCTACAGTTCAGCATGTGGAGCTCGTGAAAACAGCTGGAAGTCGGTACATTTTGCAAATAAACCTGATTAGCAATGGGGGTTTAAAATAATTTCAATTGCAAATGTAATGACTTACTGAATAGAATCATTTAAAGTGATTCACTGAAAAGGTCCTACTCAAGAGAACAATTTGTTTATGAACCTAGTTCTCATGAATAGACGTGAATAAAATAAAAATAAAATGTTTTGAAATATGTTTTATTTGATATGCTGTAAAATAACACACACACACACACACACACACATTGATGCAGATTCCAGGAAGGTGATCCAAGCAGATCTCAGTGATGCTTTCTGAGAATATGAGGCAGATTTGAGGGCCATCTGTCCTGATCAACTCTCACAACCAGTGTATTAATGACAGCAGACCCTGATCCACTCTCACAACCACTGTATTAATGACATCAGACCCTGATCCACCATCAGAACCAGTGGGTTAATGACATCAGACCCTGATCCACCATCAGAACCAGTGGATTAATTACATCAGACGCTGATTCAGCTCGACAGAACCAGTGGATTAATGACATGAGCTCATTCTGCATCAGGGCCTGCACTAAAGCATTATGTTTCACTCAAACAGGAGAGGATTGTTTTAAACAGGATTTTCTCAAACAATGATACAGTACGTTTACATCACATGACCACTTCTCTGGAAAGACTCCAACCCCTATGACTTCTGTCATTTCCAAGATGAATATAAAGTAAAATATAAAAATGTCCAATTCTGCTCTAGCCCAACAGTAATAAGTAAACTTTGAGGGGCGGGGAGAGATGTAAGAGCAATTGAGAAGTTTGAGAGAGTGGGAGGAATGAATGTTAATAATCACTGTCAAACTCGCCAAGCTCATTTAAAACCCACCGAGACAGATCATTTAGAAGGAAAGAAGAGGAGGAGAAAGAGAGAGAGGGGAAGAGAGAGAGGGAGAGAAAACTAGAGTTAGAAGAAAACGTCTCGGGTTATGACTATAACCCTTGTTCCCTGAGAAGGGAACGAGACACTGCGTCGAGAATCGACACTTTGGGGACGCTCCCTAAGCGTGCGCCTCTGAAGTATGAATGAAACTAATCCAATCCTGATTGGTGTTGCGTCGTGACGTAACATGTGACGGCATACCCGGAAGTATAAAAGTGACGTTGTCACAACACACACTAGCCTCGCGATGAAGCAAGACGCTCTAAGGCCTAAAGGGGTGTGGCAGAACGACGCAGTGTCTCGTTCCCTTCTCAGGGAACAAGGGTTATAGTCATAACCCGAGACGTTCCCTTTCGAGGGAACTCTACACTGCGTCGAGAATCGACACTTTGGGGAACGAGTGCCCACTAGGCCACGCACCGAATAGGCCTGTCCTGGAGTAAAACTGTTTAGGCACTCAGCAAGGACTGAGCACCTGTGCACCGGGTGTACTGGGAAGGTGGAGACTGTAAAATTTTATGAAAGTATGTGGGGTAGCCCAGCCGGCTGCCTCGCAGATCTCCTGAAGAGGTACTCCCGAAAGAAGGGCCCTAGAGGAAGCCATGCCTCTAGTTGACTGTGCCCACAAGGTAAAAGGTGAAGGCAAACCGCGCACCTTGTAAGCCTCAGTAATAGCCTGGACGATCCAGTTGCTAATAGTTTGTTTGGTTGCCGGGAGCCCCCTCTTAGGTGACCCAGAACATACTAGTCCAATTGTTCCAACCTTCTGCAAGAAGAGGACCCCTCAAGGTACAAGCTCAAGCTCTGACTGGGCAGAGTAAGTGAAGCCTCTCCACTTCCGCCGACACATGAGGTGGAGGATGGAATGCCTGAGGGACTATAGAATGAGCCGTATTCGATGGAACTTTAGGCACGTAGCCCGGACTCGGGTGTAAAAAGGCCTTCACTCTGCCAGGGGCAAACTCCAAGCAAGCTGGCATTACTGCCAGGGCTTGGAAATCTCCCACCCTCTTAAGTGAGGTAATTGCTAAGCGAAAAGCCATTTTCAGTGTTAAGTCCTTAGGCGAAGCCGACTCTAAAGGTTCAAAGGGGGCAGGGATAACCCCTCCAGAACTATTGCCAGGTCCTAGGCAGGAACCCTGGACCTGGCTGCCGGCCTCATCCTCCAAGTACCAAGGAGAAACCGAATGACCAACTGGTGCCTCCCCAGAGGCCCATCACTTAACGGTGCGTGGAAAACCGCAATGGCAGCCACGTACACCCTAAGCGTGGACGGGGAGAGACCCTTAGAGAAACGATCTTGGAGAAATCCCAGAACTGAAGCCACCGGGCAGTTTACTGGATTTAACCCAAGTTCTCTACACCAAGTGACAAACACATTCCACTTGAGGTCATATAATCTCCTGGTGGATGGAGCCCAAGAGCTAAGTATGGTTTTCTCAACAGGATGTCTGCCCCCTGATTCTGAACCCCCGGAATATACATTGCTCTGATAGAGAGTATTTTCCCTTGGGACCAAAAGATAATCTGATGCGTCAGTCTGCACAGAGGGCGCGATCTGATTCCCCCTTGTCGGTTCAGATAGGCTACCACTGACCGTACTAGGACGTGGTGACCTTTGATGTCTGGGAGGAAGCTCCTCAAAGCCCTGAACACAGCCATCATCTCTAGGCAGTTTATATGCCAAGAAAGATGATGGTCCTGCCATAGACCCCTGGCAAACGGTCGTCCATGACCGCGCCCCAGCCAGTGAGGGAGGCGTCTGTCGAAACGGTTTCCCGGCGACATGACACTCCCAACACTGGCCCAAGGTTTCTTCCATATTCTCAGAGAACAAAGGCATCTGCGCGTTACTCTGATCATACGAAGCGGATTCCCTCGGGAGAAAACCCCTTGGTCTTTAACCACCACTGAAGGGGCCTCATGTGTAGCAGGCCCCAAAGGAATGATGTTGGATGTCACTGCCATGAGGCCCAGCATTCTTTGAAATTGCTTCACAGTGATGGCCTGGCCTAGCTTTACCCTGGATACCAAATTTCAAAATTGTAAATTTTCAAAATTGAAAATTTGACTCGTCAAATTCGTCAAAAAATCGTCAAAATTGACTCGATACGTGCGGGAGACATGCGTGCCTACATCGTAATCGAGTTCCATATGACTCCCAAAAATGTCGTACACTGGGATGGTTCTAGCACACTCCTCTTTGCATTGAGTCTCAACCCCAATTTCAGAATGTGGCCAAGGACGACATTTCGATGCCGAACTGCCATTTCCCGAGACTGAGCCAGAATGAGCCAGTCGTCGAGATAAATCAATATATGGATGTCTTGAAGTCTCAGTGGAGCAAGGGCTACATCCATAAATTTGGTGAATGTGCAGGGAGAGCGTGCTAGGCCGAACGGAAGAACCCGATATTGGTAAGCTTCGAAAGCGAACCTCAGGTATCTCCTGTGACATGGAAGGATGGAGTGAAAATAGGCGTCTTTTAGATCTATCGTGACAAATCAGTCCTCTGATCTGACTCACGATTACTGGAGTTAACCGTTCGAACCTGCACCTCCCTATTCAGAGATCGGTACAAAACCCCGAGATCTAGAATTGGCCTTAACCCCCAATCCTTCTTTGGAACTATAAAGTACCGGGTGTAAAACGCGGACCCCCTGTCTGAAGGAAGAACACGTTCTATGGCTTCCTTTAGCAGCAGAGTTTGAACTTCTTGTTCCATCACCTGAGCCTGCTCTGGGACCACTGTAGTCTGTACCACCCCAGAGAACTTGGGGGCGGTGTGCAAACTGCAGTCTGTACCCTGATTCTATTATATGTAGGACCCATGCAGATATGTTGGGAAGATGATACCATGCCTCTACAAAATATACTAGGGGTACCAGCCTCTGGAGAGTGGCCTCTGGTTTTTTTCTTTTTTTTTTTTTTTTTTTTTTTTTGTCTTTCGAGAGCATCTTTCTCGACTTCCTGAAGCGGAATACCGGCAGGCTGTAGTCGATATGGATGTTTTGACCATAAACGATGCTTCGTTTTAATATTTTCGCTGGAAACCGATGTGGCCCGAAGCGTCGCTGACGGCAGGCAACATACATCGTTTCCTGTTTAAAAATATTCAGGCCCCATATAGATATATTGGAAGGTGTAGCCATTCTGCAAAATCTACTAAGGGAACCAGCCCCTTGAGACCGACCTCGGGTGTCTTTCGAGTCCCTGAAGCGGATGACCGGCAGGAAAAAGTCGAGAAAAATTTTGTGACCACAGTCGGGGTGAACGCCACAGTGTGCGTTCGCTGGAAATCGATGTAGCCCGAAACGTTCAAAACGGCGGGAAAACATATATATTTTATATATATATCTTATATATATTTATTTACTATATATATATATATATATATTATTTATTTATTCCTAAACCTGTCGACGATTGAAGTTACAGCGCCGGAGAACAGGCCAGTTTCCCTTATTGGAAAGGAGACTCGTAATTTTCACGAGAGAAAATTTGCCTCGACAAACGAGAGATCCGAGTCAAAGTTTCCGTATTGCAATGCAGACCTTAAATCTACGCGCTGCAGTCACAGAATCTTTATTGCAGAGTAGACTCGTAATCTACACGCTGCCTCGGCAAACGCAAGAATTTAGGACACTGGGTTTGGAAACACGGGACGAATGCGGTTCATCCCCCGATCTCATGATCTTTTAGTGGAGATCGGGGAAAAACGGCAAACTCCGGCGCTGAGGCTGTGACCCGTGCCGCATGAAACGCAATTTATTTAAACTTGCGTTTCCCTCCTCATTTTGTGGCCAGCTGAAGTTCAGTCTGGCCACAGCACGAGTCACAACCTCACCAGTTCCTCATATGCTTGGCCGTGAACTGGCGCGCCTAACTCACGGTCATCCGTATCGATACTGAGCACGTCTACTTCCTTGGAAGCAGAGAGCCTGAGTATCGGGACCTGATCGTGGTCAGAAGAAGCCGCGGCGCGGACTTCTGCGCCACTCACAGGGGCTACGGGATCATCAGACGATGAATGAGAAAGTGCCTCAGCAGTCTCATTCTCGTCTGCAAGATCCCGCTGTGAACCCCACGATCTCAATCGCCGCGCCGCCTCAACGGACGCGGGACCAGAAACGCAGGGAACGCAAGCCTGACCGTGCTCATCAAAGCACGCCAGCCGGGAGCGCAGCACTCTAATAGGAAGTGCTTTACAGTCTGCACAAGTCATGCTGCGCTCCCAAACAATTTACACACAAAGCATGTGCGTCCCCACCTGTGACATAACGAGGGCAGAGATGCACACATCTTTTTAAATTGCTCGCTGGCCATTTCCAGTTCAAACTGAGTGACAAACAACACCAAATAAGACAGACAGTTTCAACATAAAGCGCTTGCTGAAGAGCGAAAGCTAGTGTGTGTTGTGACAACGTCACTTTTATACTTCCGGGTATGCCGTCACATGTTACGTCACGACGCAACACCAATCAGGATTGGATTAGTTTCATTCATACTTCAGAGGCGCACGCTTAGGGAGCGTCCCCAAAGTGTCGATTCTCGACGCAGTGTAGAGTTCCCTCGAAAGGGAACCGTGATACACTGAAGGGGTGTTGAAATACACACTAACCATACACCTAAACCAAACTATTACACACACACACACACACACACACTCACGCATTCACTCACTCACACTAATTAATAGGACAGTTAGTGTCATTCTCTTTACTGTAAATCCAAATATAGAGTCTATTAAAACTCCAAACACAATCTTATAAATGTGCCTTGTCACCCTACACTAACACACACACACACACACACACACACACACACACACACGCACACACACACACACACACACACACACACACACGAGAACTGTTCACTAACACTTTCCTTTCCTCTGCCAAGCTGTCATTATTAATATGACCTTTATGGGCTGTCAACTTATTCAGGATGATGTCAATCCTCTTTCATCTATTAGGAGAACAACTCTATCAGACACCGTCACACTTCTCTTCTCTTCTCCTCCTCCTCATATTCTTCTCCTCTTCCTCCTCTTCATCTCCTTTTCTCCTCCTCTTCTTCTCTTCTTCTCCTCCTCTCCTCATCCTCCTCATCTTTTCCTCCACTTATCCTCCTCTCCTCCACTTCTTCTCCTCATCTTATCCTCCTCCTCTCCTCCCCTCTTTTCCTCCTCCTCCTCCTCCTCTTTTCCTCCTCGTCTTCTCCTCATCTTCTCTTCTCATCCACTTCTCCTCCTCTTCTCTTCCTCTTCTCCTCTTCTTCTCCTCCTCCTCCTCCTCCTCCTGCTTCAGACTGTTCCTCCTCCTCTTCTCCTCCTCCCCTCATCCTCCTCTTTTCCTCATCTTCTCCTCCTCCTCCTCTTCTTCTCCTGCATCAGACCTCGTCCTCGTTCTCCGGTACTCTAGACGTTTGGCCGTTTGGAATCGCTGGACTGTGAACCTCCACAGTCCCAGGAAGCAAAACAGTTAGATAACAGTCTCTCTCTCACACACACACACACACACACACACTTGCTCACACACAGACAAACACACACACATATACATGCGCACACACACTCGCACACACTCACATGCACACACACCTCCACAGTCCAAAGATGCAAAACGTCTCGGTTACGGATATAAGCCTCGTTCCCTGAGTAGGGAACGGAGACGTTACGTCAGGAGTGACGGAGAATGGGGGTTTCGCATAGAAAGCCAATCCTCTTCGAGTATTTAATAACGAGCCAATGGCATGAAAATGCCTTGGGGCTGCGGAATTTGCATAGCGTACTCCGCCCCACCCCATGGGTATAAAAGGAGGAAGTGAATGCAACCGCAGTATGTCTTCACTGAGGAGCCAAGACTGAACTTGGCGTCTACCCAGCGGTACAGCAGAAGTGGCAAGGAGACGTAATGTCTCCGTTCCCTACTCAGGGAACAAGGGTTACATCCGTAACCGAGACGTTCCCTTTTGTAGTCACTCCGAGTTATGTCAGGAGTGAAGGAGAATGGGGGTCTGTGCCATCACGCCATCTTACAGCTGTCTTCCAGTGCCCTGCAAAAGTCTGGACACCTGAACTTACCTTATAACCAGGAGTTCCTACTTTAACACAGGAATACCAAGGTACACTGGAAAGCATATCCCAGGAGGGACATGCAACAAAATGCCTACCGTAGGGAGTACTTAAGATACACATATGGCCGTGTTAGGGACTACATATGGAGAACACTGGAGCACCAACCTACGGGTGGCTAGAAACTGAGCTCCAGGTGGGGCAGATGGCTTGCCAAGGGAAGACACATGTTCAGAGAGGCTTACAGTGGATAATACACATGTGGCAGTTACAATAGGGAACCGTGCACACGGAGGCCCCTAGCCGGCACCAGAGCAAGCGCAGTGGTGCCCGCATCATGAGTGCTGGAGGACTCAGGGCTTCAACGGAAGACTCAACTGCAGAATATCGCACTTATCCAGTCCGAGGAGTGGAATGGCGAGCAAGCGAAGACACCTAAGCGGGTACAGTACTGGCGGGAGCGAGTACGCGAGAGGACACCGGCTCAATTCGCAGATTATAGAATCTTGCGAAGGTGTTTGGTGTCGCCCAGCCTGCAGCTCTGCAGATGTATGTTAGCGAGGCGCCATGCGCTAAAGCCCAAGAGGAAGCCACACTCCGAGTGGAGTGGGCCGTCACCCAAGGGGGCACGGTCGACCTTGCTGTTGGTAAGCCAAAGCAATGGCGTCCACTATCCAGTGAGACAGCCATTGCTTTGAGAGAGCCCTTCCCTTCTGGCTCCCCCCATAACAGACAAAGAGCTGATCTGAGGTCCTGAACACTGCGTTCTGTCGACGTAGGCACGGAGCGCACGTACTGGACAGAGCAGTGCAAGGCTGGGTCTGCCTCCTCCAGGGGCAGCGCTTGCAGGTTCACCACCTGGTCCCGGAAGGGAGTGGTAGGAACCTTGGGCACATGTCCAGGCCGGGGTCTCAAGAACACGTGAGAGTAACCCGGCCCAAACTCCAGGCACGCTTCGTCAACGGAGAATGCAAGCAGGTCCCTTACTCTCTAGATGGAGGCCAATGCAATCCGGAGTGCTGTCTACATAGGACAGGACTAAAAGTCTACCGATTGCAAAGGCTCCAGGGGAGGCCTCTGCAGAGCACTTAGATCTACTGAGAGGTCCCCAGAAGGCACGAGGGGAGGGAGGCAGATTTAGCCTCCTCGCTCCCCTCAGGAACCTGATGACCAGGTCATGCTTCCCCTTAGACTTACCTTTCACTGCATCATGAGACGCGGCAATGGCCGCGACATAAACCTTAAGGGTGGAGAGTGACAGCCTACGCCCAAACCCCTTTTGCAGGAAGGAAAGCACGACAACGATCGAACTTCTCCAGGGGTCTTTTCACGGGAAGAGCACCAGTTGACGAAGAGGTTCCACTTCGATGCGTAGAGGTGTCTCATGGACGACGCTCTAGCGGAAGTGATGGTTGCCGCCACCGCAGGTGGCAGCGAACTCAAACCTACCTCATCCCGTCCCGGAGCCACATATTGGTGTAGGCTCCAGAGCTCGGGACGATGGTGCCACAGGATGCCCCGTCTCTGAGAATGTCCTCAGAGGAAAGGCCAAGGAGGTGCTGTCGCGAGGAGCATGCCTTGAACGAGATGCCTGGAAACTCGCTGAAGAGGGTAAAGCTGAGGTTCGACCACGGGAAGAAGGTTTGGCGGCCCGCTGGAGTCACTGGAACTCGGAGCGAGCCGCGATGCCATGCCCACCTCGGGACTCGATCGCGAAGCCACAGCTGAAGCGGTCTCAAATGAAGCAATCCGAGTGACGTTGCCACGGCTGCGGATGCCATATGCCCCAGGAGCCTCTGAAAAGTTTCAGTGGGACCGCACTCTTGCCCTCAAATTGTCGAAGACAAGTCAGCAGTGAGTGTGCTCATTCGTGAGCTGCGCGGACATGGCGACCGAGTCTATTTCCATGCCGAGAAAAGAGATCCTCTGCACGGGGCAAAGTTTGCTCTTCTCCCGGTTGACCCGAAGGCCCAGACGGGCTAGGTGCCGGAGCACCAGGTCTCTGTGTTCGCAAACCTGTTCTCGAGAGTGTGCCAGCATCAGCCAATCGTCGAGATAGTTCAGGATGAAGATCGACAATCTTCGTGAAGACGCGAGGTGACAGAGCTAACCTGAATGGGAGAATGATATGCCTGGTACTGATATGCCTGGCCTTCGAAGCAAACTGAAGAAACGGTCTGTGTCGAGGCAAAATGGAGACATGAAAGTACGCGTCCTTCAGGTCGATCGCTGCAAACCAATCCTGAGGCCGGACACATTCGAAAATGCGTTTGGCTGTGAGCATTTTGAACGGTAGTCGATGGAGAGTACGGTTCAAAATGCGCAGATCCAGGATCGGTCGTAACCCACCGGTCTTCCTGGGGACAATGAAGTAGTGGCTGTAAAACCCGGACCTCACCTCGGCTGGAGGAACCGTCTCGATTGCACCCTTCACCAGCAGGGTCACAATCTCCGCTCTCATGACCGGGGCATTGCCACCGACCATAGTGGAGCGAACTCCCCTGAAACGGGGAGGAGACCGTGCGAACTGAATCGCGTAGCCGAATCTGATCGTTCCGATGACCCAGCGGGACAGGCCGAGGAGCTTTAGCCAAACTCCCAGGAACTGAACCAGCGGGGTCATGCGAACCACAGATGTCCCCCCGGAGGGGTTACCCCGTGCGGATGCACAGTCGAGCCCCGTTCCCTGACAGAAGAGACCAGGGAAGGACCAGCGTTCCAC
>NW_024121264.1:265088-302325 GCF_016745375.1 Pimephales promelas | reverse complement strand
TTCACCTGTTGCATTTCTCCTGAGGAAGGGCAAGATGAAAAATACCACCACGTTCCTTCCTTGCATCTCATTGGTCAGCGGGAACTCTGACAGACTGAGAAATGGGTGGAAATAATATTGAACAAAGCTTCTTATCAACTCATGGCAGTCTTGAGCAATTGTAGAGGAAATGCGTTTCTTACATGCGCTGGAAAGTTTGGCAGCTGAGGTTTTGCTCCCAGCGCACTGCAGTAGAGATGGAGACACGGACGGCAAAAACGGCTTCAGATATCGAGCCAACAACTCGCTGATGAAAGTTACGTCACTCCATTGGTCAGGACTGATGCTCTCCAATCTCAGCTCCCCAATCACATCCAGCACTTGGGACACGACATCACCTCTGATCGGCTGAGACTGATGATGTAATGAGGAGCAATTAGTCCTATATTCAAGTGACATTAGAGCAGAGTAGTGCAACGCTTCTTTACCATATTTGCCGCCATGCTGGAAAAGATCCCGAAGGCTCCATCGAGAACACTGTCTGTTTTGGTGAAAGCAGCTTCCAGATCTCCTTGGAGTAACTGCTGCTGCTGGATAGTTGACACTCCAGAAGCCCAGCCAGGTGTTCAGCAGTGAAGCCTGCGAGCTACAAACACAAAGGATTTCATCAGTGGAGATCACAGTTCAGGAAACATCATGCTGATTCTAGAAACTGCTGCACATTTGCTCTCTGGGGGAAGTAGATTCCCAGACAATCATCAGTAACAGGTCATGTTAAAAGAGTTTTCTGCTGGTCATCTTCTTACCGAAGAGCAAGCGTACTGCTGCAGGTCGATACTACAGGGGGCGCTCACGAGACCAGCGGACAGGAGAGTCGCATTACTGTGGGGTAGATTAACTCCTCATGAACTTCATTTACTTGACATGAGTTTTATTTTCATTTCGTGAAAAGTCTAAAATGAACACTACCTGCTGATTCCCTCACAAATTGCGGTTTCTGTAAATGTAAAAGAAAAGGAAAATAAGAAAAACAGATAATAACAGATAATTATATTTTATAGTACTTTGCAGCTTAATATTTTCCTTACCATTGAATGGTGTTGAAATACACTGCAAAGGATATGACCAAAAAACAATTATAGATTATGAATCACTTGTCATGTTTGAGAAAATATCAACCAATGAGATCAAAAATTGTGTTTCTTACCGTAACAAGTGGAGGAAAACAGCCTGTTAAAAACACAACAGTAAAATTTCAGAAATATAGTTTAGAAATACATGTGTGTGTGAATCCTAACTATAATTTAGAAACTCAAATGTTGAAAAATCTCTTCAGATATTTAGTCATTCCGCAATAGTTTGAACTATTTTTGGTTTGTGCGTACCAGGAGGTGCCATGTGTTCCAGCTGGTCCGCGCTGTCCTTGATGGGTTGCATCATGTGTGGAGGAACCACAGCTTCCTGCAGCCGCTGAACTCTGGAGAAGAGCAATTACGTCAAACTGGGTCTCAACGGAAGCAGTTCAGAAACAGTTGTAGAAACATGTGAGCTTATGTGTATTACTTACATCTGCTGGTATGATGAGCACTCCAAACCCATCTGATATCAAAATAAAACATGAAACAATTCAACTTACTGCAAACCTTTTATATGAACTGCAATCTCTCCACAGTGGCAGAGATGGTCTTACCTCGCCAGCGAGTGTGATCAGATATCTGAGCATCTCAAGTAGACCACGGTCTTCAGGAGAAACCAAGATATGGTCAAAGACCATGTTTATGATGATGCTTTTCTCTGGGAGACCTGCAAAGTCCTCAACTATCAGTTCAGCTGTCTGTCTGGGGGTCAGAACCGCCAGGGCATCTATCTGAAACACACAAAGAGAAGATTTCATCTAACAGACAAGCACTGCATGCATAAAAAGATGACAGAGTTGAATCTTTGTTGCAGAAACATAATAAATCAAGTTTTTTGACAGTGGGGATGTGTGTAACTCACAGCGTTGAAGTCTTGGTTCAGCTGGTACATTTCCCTCAATGTTGCAAACTGTGAAAACTGTCCAAGATTCAGAGTAACCCAGTTGCTGCTGTTCTCAGCAGGGCAGCCACCTGAAAACATGTGGATAACATATCTTTATAGATTGATTGAGTGGTAGATTGATGGATGAACAGATAGATGGACGAATGGACAGAAGTACCTGAAACATTTTGTCGGCTCAGGAAGGAGAAGATGAAATACTCATAAACATTCTGCTCGCCTTCTGACATCAGGAACATGTTGTCACTGAGCTCTGAAACACTGAAAGAGATGAATGAAAGTCAGGTGAGAGTGGAGGCCAGTTAAGAATAGAGGTCTTCAAAGGAGATCAGCGTTTAGGTGAGAATGCGTGCCGTGGACGTACAGTATCTGGAAGGTTTGGCAGCTGAACTCTTTGTGACTGAGGCACATGAGATATTCTGGCGTCAGTGTGGAAAGCAGAGGCTTCAACTTGACCTGGAACCATAATCTAACAAAAGACTCATCCTGCAAGTTGCTCATCGTGAAGCTGTCATCAACGATTTGGTCCAGGATGTCACTGAAGGGAGAACTCTGGGAACTGAAGTTCTAGGAGAGTGGCGAAAGCAACATGCAAGCAGAAATTAGGCTTACACAATGCTCCTGCTAAAGACTGACTGGTTTATTCACGGCGGATGTGGTTCTCACAGTCATGGAGAGCTGCTGCAGTAGAGCGTTGAGGTTCTGGGACAGATGCAGGAGAACATCCAAGAGCGTCTCCTCATTGAGCGTGAGGTTTGATCGAGCTGCACAGTGCAGGACAGTGGCCACATGTTCCACCAAGTCAGTCAGCTAGACAGACATATAAACATGTGTGTGAGATACAATACAAAAACAAATTTTCATCCCAGCAGAGAAGATGCTTGGAATAATACATTCCTTCAGCTTACCCCACATGTTCTGTTATCAATAATGACGCTGCAGATGTCCTGACTTTCATTCTGGGCTCCAGATCCCATCCCTGTCTCGATGAAGCTAAAGAAAAACCCCAAACCACATCAGAATGTTCTCATTACTCTATGAGAGGAGTTTTGTGGGCAACTGTGACAGTTCTTGCATGGCAAACTCACAACTGGTTATGGAAGACAGCCGTGAGGTTGGGGTGGATTTCTATCTGGTTGTCAGGAAGGAATCGCCGGAGTACGGGAGAAACCACATGTGTGAACCAGTCGTTAACGTTCATGGGGTCAAAAGTAACCAGGTCCACCTGCTGCTCTTGGGTGGCATTCTGCTTGAAAGGCGCGGCGATCTCGGCGAGCGTCAGGTTTATCATGGCCTGCAAAAGTGTGGCGCTCCGCATGCCGCTCAAGTTTTCCTTCAGGAAGAGAGCAGATATAGACAGAACAATTCCTCAAACTCAGTACATGGTGTTTAGGTTTGCAATGCTTTACTGAATGTGTGTGTGTGTGTGTGTTACCTGCTTTGTCAAGGACACAAATTCTCTCACAAAACTCCCGACAGGTCTAAATGCCGTCATGAACCCATTCAGTGCCTGTAGCCACACATCAGACATTCGAAATTAATCATTCAATCTCTCAATAGATCTGCAAATTTGGGTCACTTTACTACATCTTAAAGTACTGCAACAGATTTAGTCATCTACATCCATCAGACTGTGAATGATGTCTTTCTTGCCTGTCCCAGGGGGTCATGTGGTGAAGAGGATGGACTGCTCATATAATACGTTGTGCTGTTATTAGAAGTCCATGGATCCTCAGAGGGCATCAGAGAGGAGAGCAAACTCTGGAACACCAGGCCGAGGGAGCTGTCAGTCAAGCCCACCACCTCTGGGTGAAGGAGAAGCTCTGCCTTCTGTTCTGGACTCAAGAGGTGCAAAACCTCCAGCTGGCAAGACAGGGAAGAACCTCAGAATATCTCCAGACCATTAACATAGTATTGCAGTGAAACTGGGGCTATCAAACGACCCTCAGGAGAGCATCAGATGCAGGAGGGAGTGCTCCTACCCCGCTGAAGAGCATGTTGATGGACGTGAAGTCTCGGACTTGAGCCATGACAGAGAACGAGCCAAAGTTTTTCATCAGCCAGTCTTCGGTGCTGTCCTCTGGATCTACACAGCCTACAACAACATACATTCAAACATGAGAAAAACCTTCACAGAACACAAACAACATGACCTGATGAACAGCACTCCATCTTAAAGTAGAAGTGTTACCTGAGGATGTGTTCCTAGAGAGGAATGGGTACATGAAGAAGGAATAGATCCACTTCTGTCTCCCTGGATCCAGACCGGAGAAATGCTGACTCAACTCCTTGACACTATACACACCCAAACACCAGCACACACAAACAGTCATTTACACACACATGCACAATGAAATTAAGTCATTAACTGTATTCCACTAATGCTCTTGTGTGTTGCCGTACACAGTCTGGTAGGCGCTGCAGCTGAAGTTTCTGTTGCTGAGACATGTGAGGAAGTTGCTGGAGATGGTCGACAGCAGAGGAGTGAGCTTGATGTCCAGCCACGCTCTGATCACGTGATCCTCGTTCAAACTGAACCCTCCCGACAGATCCAAGACTGGAACTCCGGTCACACTGGAGCGCTGCGAGACAGATCGTGTCACAACAGAACCACAGCAGCGAAGGCTCATGGGATATGTGTGTCTGTGTGTTCTGGCGTACCATGAATGAGTAGACATCCAGAGCAGCACTGATGAGGCCCTTCAGGTTCATGATGTGGTCTGCGCCGGGCTCTGATGGGACGCCCGCACACGTCAGGAATCTCTGCGTGGGACCGTCCATCTGAGGCGACAGAAACAGCACGGATTGAGAACATGAGTACACAACAGTTCAGTTCTTTATAACGCTGATGGCTTCTGTTAAAGACCCACCTGTTTTCTTAGGTTGGTTTTACTATTTTATATTTGAGTCTAATAATGGTTTGCTACTTCTGTTTTAAGGTTGCTCTTTATTTGTGTTGTTATGCAGGTATTATTTTCTTATATGCATGTTCGATAAAGGAATTTGGTCAGCCTAGTGGCTGTTGTATAAATAAATATATGTGAACTTCTCCTGATGGGTTTGAAGTCTATGACACGTTCCGCAGACTTTCCCTAGTGACTATAGGGCTGGTGAGGTTTCAATCTTGTGTTTGTCTAGGGCACTTTTATTCTTCATTCCCTTCGGTGTCATGTTTCTGTCTGGAGTTTTGTTGTCTAATCAGATCTGATCTGTTGTCTGATTGTGTCTATCTCCAGTGTTTGTCTGTTAGGGTTAGGGTTAATATGTGTCTTGATGATGGTTTTGGTGAGTCTTTGTAGATCCTCTGAGATCCTTGATTCTTTGATTGAGTCATATTAGTTATTTTAATATTATAAAACTGAACTTGAGTTTAATATGTTGCTTTTCTCATGTTACATTATTGCTTAATTCATGGTGAGTTTGTGTGTTTAGCTGCTGACTTACCAAAACAAACAAAATTCTCTAACAAAGAACAATCTAAAAATATCCGTGTGTGTGTGTGTGTGTGTGTGTGTGTGAACTTACATCAGTGCATTGTTCTGCTGTAAGTCCACCACTCGTTCTACAGGTTGTACTGTGAATAATGAAATGATAAAGAGAGAGAAATGGGAGCGTGAACGGAAAGTGAGCGATAGGTCACAGTCATTAACAAAAGCCAGAAATGTTAAAGTAATTTCACAACAACATAAAACACAGGAAAGATTGCATTCTGGGTGGGTTCTTTTGTCCCAAAAGTTTCTTTAGGTTATATAATGGGCAGATCTGAAGAGGTTCACTCACGTCTGTACTGCTGAACATATGCTGGCTGAAAACAGAACCACAGAAAGAGATCATGTACAGTCATCATGTAAAGCACAGTCGGATGGAGAGATCTTCACATGCCTACTGTCAAATTAATACAATATTGAGTCTGTATGACCTTATTCTGTGAGAAGAGCGACACAACACATGAAACTAGCACAGCTATAGAGGACAGGACTTGACTGAGAAAATTATAAATTAGACATTCATGATACATAAATATTTGAATGACACCACTGGCCAATCACAGTCAAGTCATCCTGTAAATGTTCGAACACAGTCATGACATAATGCACATGTTGGATCAGTGTCGTTTTAATGATGATTGTGGACTCACCGAAAGCCATCAGTCCCACATACAGCAGTGGGGAAGTAAGAGGCGTTCTCATGAGGACTGTTCTTCTGCTCGTAAGACGTTCATGAGAAATATATTACACTGAGAGAAACAAACAAAGGGCCAGATTAATGTAAAGCTAATTCACTGACCCTCAAATGATGCTGAACGTAATTACTGAAGACAAGAGTTTCATTAGTCATGACAATCATGAAAGATTTTACAGATATTTGAAGGGACAACAACAACAAACAACCCTGAACACACACACACACACACACACAGAGAAATGTGGTCTATTAATGAATACACTACCTGTCAAAGTTTGAAAATATTAGAATTTTTTTTTTTTTTGCTGCTTAACATTTTTCTGGAAATGTACTGAAATTTTTGTAATTCTTACAACTGTTTTAATTTTTCTTGTTTTTTTGTGGTTGTTTTAATTCCTTTCTATGCAAAGCACTTTGAAATACCATAGAGTAGGAAATGTGCTATATAAATAAACTTGCCTTGCCTTGGAAACAATGACACCATTCATACATTGTGGTAAGATAAAAAAGGGGAGGAGAAATTAATATTATACTAATAATAATATTAGTTGATAATTAAACTTTTTCTCTATTGAGCGAGAGAAAGTCTACCACAAGGCTTCTACGGGGCTGTAACGTAAGATACAGACTAATGGATCCTTTTATACATTGTTGTTTCTTTAGAAATAAATAATGGACAAATTAAGTCTTTGGACGCCTCAGATGTAAAGTTATTCGCTGTCAAAGTGACGCCAAAATGAATGGGAGTCAATGGGATGCTAATGGATTCCGGCTAATGGATTAGATGATGGATTGAAGTCTGAATCACTGCAGTTTCTCACCGCTCTAGGGAAGCCGTGTGAAGATCTTCAGAGACGGTGAAACTGCAGTGATTCGGACTCAATATGTTGGTTGTTATTGAAGTCCATTGTGTGGAGAAAAATCCTCCTGAAATGTTCTCCTCAAAAAACTTCCTTTCTTTTCCACTGAAGAAAGAAACACATGCACATCTTGGATGGCATTGGGCTGAGTAAATGATCAGAAAATGTTTATTTTGAGGTGAAATAATCCTTTAACTAAGAATATTAATAAATGCTGTAGAAGTATTGTTGATTTTCATAGTTTACTAAGGTAACTAATGTGAACTAATGAACCTTATTGTAAAGTGTTAACAAAAATGTTAATGTTTCCAAACTTCTGACAGATATATTTAAAATCCCCTCATCAATGCAGCAAGTTAAGCCAAATCAACACATGAACTCATTCTGAGTGTGTTTTCCAGCTGTTAATATGAATATCAGGCAGAACTCAATCCGAGCTGAAGTGTGTGTGTGTGTGTGTGTGTGTGTGTGATCTGGAGCTGATGGCGGATCGGCATCATTCGCTGGATTTCACACACAAAAGATTCTCCCACACACACACACACACACACACACACCTCTGTTATTCATTCAGTGACACAATAGAGCCAGTCGGACCGGCCGCGCGGCATTCAACAGCACCGTCATCATGACATGAGTTTAACACTACACTAACACACACACACACACACCATCATCATGAATCAATGTCAGTAAACACCACACTATCACTAACATGAGTTTAATACTTATACTTCACCAACACTTACAACAAGCACTCACAGCTATTGAAATGTCTTTTCTTGATTTGTCACGACTGACTCATGAAACTTGGAGGGAAACCGTGAATAAGAAATGAAACTTTACAAACGTGAAAGAGAGTGACATTCTGGAAAATAATGTTTGTTATAATTTCCAACAAATATGTTTTCAGTGTGTAGATTTGATGGACAGAAAACACATCACATTATATAAAACATCAGATGATAAAGGAAGGAAATCTTATCATCTTCATATATTCTGGAAACGGACATGATGAAAGTGATGAGGATTTTAATGAGCAAGTTACAATAAACCATTAAAATATGAGGACATTTTTGAAAACATTTTAAATATGAGAGAAGAACCAAACAATAAACTCGGTTAAGGTATTTAGGCTATCTAATAAAGTTATTAGACAAAAAAGCAAACTCTGCAAGATGTATCTGCATGAAGGAAAACGCAAACATTGACTACATCCTAATCAATCATTAATATTTCATTGGTTCCTTCTTGTTTTTACTTGTTCATAATTTCTTTGTTTGACAGTCTGGCCAAAAGTTATTTGACATGTTTAACTTTCAATTCTCTGATCTCAAAACTATTCATAAAATCTAAGTTTCAAAAAGTGATACAAATATAATGTTTACACACATAACTGAGAAACTTATTTCCATGACATAACACACACACACACACACACACACACACACACACACACACACATAGCTCATCTCTACCTGCAGATCAGATCAATAACAAATCAGATTTCACAGGCTTTTTAAAGATTCTGACACACACACACTACAGGGAAGCGGTGATCTTACCTGTCAGGTGTGTTTGTCTGGAAGAATTGAACTGAGTGATTCTGTCTACAGCCATTGTCATCCACTGACTCCGCCCACAGAGAGAGAGAGAGAGAGAGAGAGAGAGAGAGAGAGAGAGAGAGAGAGAGAGAGAGAGAGAGAGAGAGAGAGAGAGAGAGAATTTGAATAAAAAAAACGGTAACACTTTAAAATAATGGTCAGTAGTTAACAAGTAGCTATGCAGGAAGTAATAGATAGTACTGCATTAACATCGAAGTTAATACTATTAACTAATATGGAAGCAATATTAACTAATCATTAAGTAATAGGTAATTTAGTACAAAGGTAGTTCATTGGTAGGTATTTGATTGTTACTAAAGAAATATATCCTCATTGAGAACTACTTGTGAACTAAGAAATAATAACCAATTAATTACTAATCACAAAAGTAACATTTCTAAAAAGTGAACAATTGTGGGGGTTTTACTCTTAACATGGTCATAACATTTCAGAAGCACGTGCCTCAAATGGGTTCTTTGTGGAAACCAGTTTATGAAGTTTATATATACTTAGGAGTTAACATGTTTTTCACTTTAAAATAATGGGCCACATCACTAGTAGTTCCTGCGGGATGACAAGGTAACGCTTAAGTAGTTATTGAGGAGTTAACATGTTTTTCACAAATGATACAAGTAATTTAATTTTATATTTGACACATACTGCACAGGTTATGTGAGGCACTAATATTCCAACAAACACTGTAATCTGGAAGATGTGGTTTTGCGCTTATCGTAACATAAATGCAGCCAATTTCAATTATGTGACTGACATTCAATAGAGCTCATAATAGTGAACTAATCCAATCATGAGTGTCAGCATCACTTCCTAATTATTTAAGGTTTATTTTTAAAAACTGTCTTTATTAGGATTATTTTATGTTTAAGTTTTAAATAAACAGAGAACATGCGTCCATCCGGGCAAGAGTAGTGGTCACAATCTCAACCTAGCTAATGTATTTGGGGGGATATATAAACTTCATAAACTGGTATCCACAAAGAACCCATTTGAGGCACATGCTTCTGAAATATTATGACCATGTTAAGAGTAAAACCCCCACAATTGTTCACTTTTTAGAAATGTTACTTTTGTGATTAGTAATTAATTGGTTATTGTTTCTTAGTTCACAAGTAGTTCTCAATGAGGATATATTTCTTTAGTAACAATCAAATACCTACCAAGGAACTACCTTTGTACTAAATTACCTATTACTTAATGATTAGTTAATATTGCTTCCATATTAGTTAATAGTATTAACTTCGGTGTTAATGCAGTACTACCTATTACTTCCTGCATAGCTACTTGTTAACTACTGACCATTATTTTAAAGTGTTACCAAAAAAACTTTATTCACAATAATTCACACAACTTTTACAATGGAAAACTTAACTTCCCTCACAAAAGAGGAGGGGGGGGGGGGGGGCTACAAAGAAAAAACTAAATCAAGCAGAGCAGCGACCAAACACCTCCACACTTTCCCTATTTAAACACAGTTACACGAGTAGTGTAACTCGACCTAGGATGGTGACACTAAATAAAACGTTGCGCTTTTCTAAGCGTGTAAAGTGGATAACTATATTGTATGGCGAAATAGCAGAGCAAGATACCACACTTCGACTCGGCGTATATACTGTATATATATATGGACTCGGCACATTAATATCATCACAGAGTGAGAGGGGGAGAAGACTTTTCACGAAGTGCTGCTCCCAACCACTTGCTGTGGTATCTCGCCATACAATATAGTTATACACTTTACACACTTAGAAAAGCGCAACGTTTTATTTTGTGTCATCGTCCTTGGTCGAGTTACTCGTGTAACTGTATTAAAATAAGGAAAACGTGGAGGTGTTTGGTCGCTGCTCTGCTTGGCCGATATTGAATAAACTGGGCTAGTTACATGCGATCTAGCGCACCACACACTGAGACGAGAAAGGTGTGTATCAACTCGTCTTAGTCAAGGGAATAACATAATATGAAAAAAAAACAAAACGGTGGAGTATCCCTTTAACCGGCGGGATAAAGGACTCTTGTGCTCGACGTAAGTTTAAAAGGGGTTGGTCTAATGGGCTCTATGCCTGGCGGTATTTCCGGTGAAGGTGTAACCCAGACAGCAAACTGACATTGAATCAACGTGGAAACGACGTCTCTCATGACATTGAAACAACGTTGATTTGCTCATCGAATTAACGTTGAACCAACGTCAGACGCGGCATTCTTCAAAGCTAAATGAAATCGAAAATTGGTTTGCTTTCATAACGTTGAAACAACGCGTTGATTTCAAGTTGATTTTCCGTTAGTTTTGAAAGAATGACGCATCTGACGTTGGATCAACGTTAATTCGATGAGCAAAACAATGTCAGATCAACGTTGTTTCAATGTCATATTTCCACGTTGATTCAATGTCAGTTTGCTATCTGGGAAGGATGCTCGATAACTTCCGCCGATCGTAGAGTCCAATGCAATACCGAGAATATATACTCAATTTTATACTCCATGGTTATACTAAAGAAACGTTAGCACAAAAACAGATAAAACAGACACCCCTCGTTGTGTTTATGCTTCTTTTTAAAATTATATTAAATAAACATAACTATATATAAAATTACATCTAAACGTATGAACGTTTCGTTTCAAAGACGGGAGGACAGTAAATTTTAAAGATTCTGCCATAATCCCGTTTTCCTCGGTTTTCCTCCACTTTAATATCTCCAACCGGAAACTGTTGAGCATCCTTGCTCAAATACTGGAACTTATGCGTGCATATAGCCCATTAAAGTAGCTTCGTTATTCAAAGGGTGTGGTTTGGGCATAACTGAAATAAACCAATCAGAGCGTCACATCACATTCCCTTTAAGAGCGTGATGAACGAAGACCATTTCACAAGATGTAAACAACACTGGTCCAGATCACTTCCTGTTTCAGTTTTTAACCGTTTTCTTTATTTCACATGTAAAGAAAACATCTTAAAGATGTTTGTTTAACTTTTTGATTCAGTTTTAAATGTTCTGTTGGTTGTATTTTATCCCAGCTTTTATGTAGAGTTAAAAAACTGAAACAGGAAGTGCTTCTGGACCAGTGTTGTTTACATCTCTTCAATCGGTCCACAGCCGAGGAGATCGATGTCTCTCAGGGCCGTAAAAGAAAGAGAAGTGACATTGGGGATAGGACAAACACACCCAAAATAGCTTCGGTTAAACATGCATGTAATAATTTGGGTAAATTTGTAAGCTTTATGCCTATTTTTTCCCATCGTCATGGACACAACAATGATTTCCCTCGTGTTTTAATAGTTTTCCTTATATTGTTTATGAGACAACAATTAAGATTGTTGGCGTCTTTATTGTTGTACACAGCATATCTCATATCTCCATTCCCACACCTCTCCTTAGCAAATGCACTTAAACTTATCCAATACATGACTGCCATCTGCTGGAGTCAATCATATAACAGCTGTACTCATTACAATAATGTATCATCTGCATTTTACTTTTTGCAGATGATACATTATTTTGTATTAGAAGTTTCTTTGAAAATGAATTTGAATATGCAAATGAGCAAAATACTAATCGAATATGCCCAAAACACACCCTAATGGGCTTATTTTTTCCTTTACCCCTATCACAATCAAACCTTGCACAGTGAAAGTATACATGAAAAGTAACATTTTTGTTTTACAAGTTAGTATCTTGTAAAACAAAAATCTATGTAGTTAGTTTCTTGGAAAAATCTATTTTAAATATGCAAATCAGGAACAGACTGAAGACTCAAACTTTAAAGGGGTGATGAACTGAGAAATCAAATTTTCCTTGAGCTTTTGACATCTAAGAGGTCATCATATTAAGTTTCAGAACTGAAAAAGTACTTGTTAGTCCAATAAAAGCTTTTAATGACACCAGCCTCTGAAAAAGACTCGTTTTTAAAAGTGGCAACGTCGAAGGGGTTAAAACACCACCCCCGCAGAAGATGATCAACGCCTGCTTCAACACGGCCGGTTTAGCCCCGCCCACCGATTCGCGCATTACACGCATAGCTAAGTAGCCTAACATACATGCCTACCTCGTGATGACAAACCGGATCGAGCTACCGAGCAATACCGAGCAATATTGTGCAGTGCCCGGTTGTGGAAGAAGACAGTTGCTGCATAAGCTTCCTCTGGATTCAGGACTGCATGGATAAACTTTATTTTTAATGACGTTCCAGCTGATGAGGTAAAACATCGTCGTCTGTGCGCTTCTTTTCACTGAGGATTGTTTTGTAAACGAGACTGGATTTGCAGACCGATTAAGAGTAAAGAACGTGCTGTGCCGTCTATTTTGGATCTGACAGGAATTGTGCAACACACGGACTCTTGGTTGAACATGTATGGGCGAATCCAGTTGCCATTTGACAACATTGGACGTTTTCCCCCACGTACACCGGCGACGGGTGAGTTAAACTCATTATAATATGCAAAACTGTTCTCCACTCACAGCAGTGGGCGTTTATTTCCAAGTCTTCAGTGCGACACGCCCATAAAAACCGACCGTTTTTCAGGAAGGCTCACAACTTGGGTACAAAATAGCCTATTACTTATTCATTTTGATGTTTTTGAATGCAAAAACCAAGCGAACGTCTTAAGTTGACCTCAGACAACAATATAATAAAATTTAAAAAGCCAGTTCATAACCCCTTTAATAGTAGTACTCGGGAACAAGCTGACAGACATGGAGAACACAACAGAGATCGGACACAAACTGAAAGAATTGGTGCGTCTTAAGTCGGGATAATTACTGTCAGGAACATAGAAACGTAACCACTGAAACGAAGGAGTAGCGGGAAACGAACAAAGGAAAACAGGAACCAATCAAAACACCAAATGAAAGACCAAACAAGCACTGACACGTGAGAGCATGTTCATTTTATTAAAGACAAGAAAATAATGAAGGCACAAGATAATTTGCTATTCTATCAATATATTAATTTAACAAAATGTGATTTCCTTCATAAAGCGTAATTACTTTTATTAGACCAGAAATGTATTTGTTATACAATCATTAATCGTAAATGAAAAACACTTTCAGAACCAATGTGAGCTGATTATAAAATCAATGGAAAGAGATCAGTGATATTAAGATCTAATATAGCGTTCTGATATTACATGACTGATGACTGTATGAGTGTAATGGAGGTTTGCTAATGTTGGGCTCATGTTAGAGTCAGAAACCACACACAGGACGCCATGAACAACACGCCTGGGGCGAGACAGAGCGCTGCTGCAGATCCTGAAACACACACACACACGAGTCATTAGTGCTCGACAGGCTCATCACGGCTCTGACGTGTCAGCTGATCAGAGTGGGCGTGGCTTACCTTGCACAGTGACAGGCGCTGATTGGCTGAGAGTGGGTTGCGACTGCGTGCCGCTGCTGTTGGTGAGTCCGGAGACCGGAGCGGATGACGTGCTCGGATCGGATCGGCCTCCGCGCAGACCCAGATTCAGCGTGTCTAACTGAGACTGCGGCTGTGAGGAGATCCAGACCTGAACCACAGAGTCGTTCTCAAACACCTTCAGATCCTCCACGGCAGAACCCATCAGAGCCCGCACGTCAGACACACTCAGACTCTGAAACACACACACGGCATACAGTTAGCCTGAGACCGACACAGAGCTGGACCTGTGTGTGTGTGTGTTACCTTTAAAACAGCTGGGCTAAGGCTTCTGAAGGTGCTTATGTCCATAGTGATGTTGTAAGAGGCCAAAGCCCTCACGTCCTCCACCGGAGCTCCACCTGCACACACACACACACACACACAGTCATTAGACATAAATAGTGACTATTTATCACTTTATTAGTCTTTTAAATTCCCCTTCAAATTAATTAAAAAGCACACAGTACACACAAACATACACATTTATACTAATGTTTGAGTATACATTAGTGTAACCACAGGAACTGTGTGTGTGCAGCATGACATCATGACTTTTGCGTAAACATACACGCCACTTTCGAGTCAAGTGGCGTGTTATCTCTACGCATTTTGTGCTAACCGCGTGTATCCGCGTGTATGTCTACGCCATTAACGTTCGCGTCATTCCGCGTGTCTGTACACGCCGTCAAATGTCGAGTCATAAATGCCATTAACCCCAGTGATGGTTAAGTTTAGGGATGGGGTTGAGGTAAGTCATATATTTATATAACGTTAAGTCAATGGCGTTCATAAACACGCTGAAAAGCGATTACGCGTCTTGATAGCACGTCAAAAAAGGAAATACGAATTGGCGTGTCATACACGCTACTTCATGAGATCAGTCTGGTGTGTGTGTTACCGAGGTAAGGGCTGATGAGGAGGTAGTTGATCCGGCCGCTGGTGTGTTGCGCTCTGAGTGAGGAGTTCGCAGTGATGTACAGAACTGATTTCTGCTCATATGAACACAAGGACAGATCCAGAACGTTTGCATTCCTGTACTCGAGGAGAGAGAGAGAGAGAGAGTGAGACAAACACAGAGAGAGAGAGAGAGGCATGAATGAGCGAGCTGATCTCATGAGTGTGTGAGTGTGTGTCGTACCCCAGGTCTCCTGCTGTGATGCTCTGCAGTGTGGAGACGTTCAGAGAGCACAGGTTCGAACCGATGACGTTCAGCTCGTTAGTGCCAAGAGTGTGACCGGGCACACTCAGATACCGCAGGATCACCTCCACGCTCTACAACACACACACAGCTGTTCATGTCCCTGTTCATGTCCCTCATTGCACAGTGTTTCCACATTTCTTTATATATCATTCCATCGCAACAGGAGCCGGTTGGTCCCAGAATACACTGCATTAAACACACACAGACACACGTACACACCTTGTTTCGGTCCCATTGCCCGTTGCTTTTGTCCATCAGAGCGTTTAGCGTGTCGATGCTGTTGACGCTCCACGTCCTGATCTCGTCCACCGTGGCTTGCCGTGAGACAGACGCGAGCAGCTTCAGAACGCTGTCGGTCAGACCGCCGGGAAACACCTGAAACACCATCAGCGTCACACACACACTCACACAACACACACGCTCACGCGGCTCACACGCGGCTCACCTGCTTCAGCTTGTTCAGAAGCACTCTCTGGAAGTCGTCGTCGTCCACCTTCTCTGCGACGGCGGCCAAGTTGTCCCGCAGGACTCGGGGGTCCAGGCAGGCGTCGAGCTGAGCCGAGGTGTAGCCGAAGGGGAAGGAGGCGTCAGCGATGATGGCTTCTGTGATGTTCCCTGCGGTGCAGACTGACACACACACACACACAACCATCAGACCCTGCTGTCATCCAGACACGTCACAATTCAATATTAAATAATCTCTCATACTGGTATAACTACATATAGTGTCTTAAATACAGAATACAAGTTGCAGTATATTTATTTAATGTCACTGTGTGTGTGTGTGTGTTACCTGCGGAGCGTCTGATTCTTGTTTTCACGTCTAATTCAGCGTTGCAGTTCTTAAAGAGTCTCTTTAGTTTCGGCTTCTCCGTGTTTCTCGTCCTCAGGAACGGCATGAACCCCTTCATGTACATCCTCTTCACAGACTGTAACACACACACAGAGAATAAAGCAGCGGTACACACACCTGGAACACAAGAGAGAGTGAGAGAGCTGAGAAGAAGAGAGTGAACGTTCGTACGGCGCTGAACCGCTGCCAGAAGACGTCGGTGAAGTAGAGCGGCAGGAGGTCGAGTCTCTGCAGCGTCTGCTGGTCCCACACCGAAGAGTTCCTGAAACACACGTGTGTTACTCACAGAGTCCTCACTCAACGCTCTCTGCCTCCTGAAGCTCGATCTCTCACCCGTAGGTTGTGTTTCCCGAGAGCAGCAGAGTTTGCACAGCGCTGATCTGAGCGTCGGACAGGTCCCGGCAATTCTTCAGGCGCTCAATGATGGCTGGATCCGAGTTCTGGATGTAGACGGGCTCCAGCGTACACGACAGATTGCCCAGAACCTCCACCTGATCTCTGCTCAGACTCTGGCCAGAGATGCCCTACAACACACACACACACAAATGATTACTAGAGTCTGGGGTGGATTGACATACTTTTGCGTGTGCGTGCGTGTGTGAGAAAGAGAGAGAGAGTGTGTGTGTTGCTCACCAGACAGCTTCGAGCGTTGTTGAACAGAGTCGTCTGTTTATCGAGGACGCTGGAAAGAACAGAGAAATCGGCCGTTCCCACAGCGCTGAAATACGACCGGCAGTTTTCCTTCGCCACCTTCTCGTAGCTGACAAACAAAAACACATGAATTAATACAAATAACAAAACAAATGTCTAAATATTCTTAAGTCAAGATGCATTTACTGGAGAAGCAAAATGACTGAAGATCTGAAATCTTGCTCTGTGTGTTGCGGTTTTTTGCAGTCTGTCTGAAAGCACTCTCGTGCTTCTGATTCTGTCGTGATGATTTTCAAATTGCTTTGATGCAAAGCACTTTGAATCCCCATTGAGTATGAAATGTGCTTTAATAAATAACATTGCCTTGCCCAATAAATGTTAGTGTCACTGACCTGTAGTAAAGCAGCATTTCTGAAGGCAAGTCTGAGAAGCTGGACGAGGCCTCTTCTTTCACGTATTTGTGCATGCACATCAGCTGGAAAACAACAAGACGACAGTCACAAACCTGGCAAACACACGCGCGTCAGGCGTGTAATGTCCAGGTCTGAAGCATCATGGGTACCTGACTCTCCTTCAGCTGGACCTTCTGCCGACCCGCCCGGCTCCTGCAGGCTCTGACCAGCTGCTTGACCTTCCCTTCTCCCAGCGTCTGGGCCGAAGTGCAGGTGAAACCCTGGAGCAGCGCCTCGGACAGCCTGCAGAGGGAGACACACACACACACTCTCTCTCAAACGCCTGCTGTGTGGACCACGAGCTGATACTCTCGTCATATTCCTGAGTCACTTACTCCTCGGTGTCCGTACTGACACTGGCCACGGAGCCGAACAGCACCTCAGCCTATGTGCCAACAGAACGAGCAGAAATCAGCACAAACACACAACATAAGGCACATCGTTTACATGTTCAGCTCCATCCGCAAGAAAAGAACTCTTTAATCAGGGATATAAAACTGCTTGAAGCTGAGATTCATGAATATGCAGGCAAAGTTTTTGGAGTGGTTGTGGAAAATTTGTGCCTATGATTGTTTTGTGTTTTAATGCAATTCCCCTCCCCCCCAATCATTTCAGAAGAAGAAGCGCACCTGCTCCTGCGTCCAGCGCTTGTTATTGATCAGGGTTACATTGACAGACTCCTGGGGAACCAGCAACACTCGCGGGATCGAGCCAGCCAACACATCCGGGACGTTCTCAAGGACTTTACTTTCATCGATGGACACGATCTGGGGACAAAAGGACAGAGCGTCTGAGAGCCGCTGCAGATGAAGAGGTGAGCGCTACTGTTACAGGCGTCTGAGCGGCACCTTCATGACGTAAACGAGCTGCAGGATGACCGGAGCCGAGAGGATGTTGCTGATGAAAGTGGGATTGCGGGATATGCCCAGGAGCTCCGAGGAAGTAATGCTGGAGATGGTTTCCGACGGAACGCCCTTGACTAGCGTCCCGAGAGAGAGCAGGGAAGAGCCGGTGTCGATCTGAAAAACATCACCAAGGCTTGACTCAGAAACACAACAGTCACTTGTCCTCATCCTTATTTTATTCTATTGTAAAGAAATATTAGACATTGTCAAAGCGATTGTTGACCGTGCTTTCTGATTCTGATCAATAGTAAAGTTTGTGACCAGTCCTAGTTAAAACGCTCCCAGCGGGATTCGATCCGGGTGTCTACGGTGTGGGAGGCGCTAGCAAGACCGCAGATGCTATCGTCAGTCGCTAGCGCCTCGAGGCCAGAAGAGTGAGGTTTACACACACAGCTCTTACTGGCCTACATTACACTCACCCCACTAAATCTCACTCCCATCTGGGTCACGGCACCAAACGTAACCAGTCCTAATCTGAGCGGGATTCAAACCGGGTCTCTGCCGTGGGACGTGGATGCGCTAACAAGGACGCTAAAGAACACAGCCGCTATCGTCAGCCGCTGACACGCTTCTTGGGGCCAGGGAAGTGAGGTTTACACAGCTCTTACTAGCCTAAACAATCTGTATTGTAAAAAGTGCTATTTAAATGAAGGTGACGTAACTTGACTAGCCTACGCACCGGCGGGTCGAGTAGGACCGGTTACATGTGAAGTGCTCGCTTTTTTTAGGGGCATTTGCCCTACACAACGAGTGTTATTGAGACTCACTGGAAAGTTGGACTCAATGAGAGTTTGTATGACTGCATTAGCTTGGCCCTGGTTCCAGCCATCGACGGTGCTGAGAGTCGGCAGCGCGCTCTGGATGACATCAGAGGAGGCGGAGCTTATCTGCCCCTCCGTCAGGCTGACGCTCTGACTGCCGAGCAGCTGAATGGTGGAGGAGGAGATGGAGGGGAGATTGGCAGCGAGGGCAGCTGTGATCTGAACAGAGGATGATGGGAAATGTGTCAGTGCTGCAGGTCATAAGCAGTAAACGATCAAAGAATCGGTCGGCCTCTTGATTGATCACCTCGGCGCTTTCGGTTCCATTGCAGAAGATGTTGATTCGTTCAATGAGCAACAAACTGTCTGATGATCCCAGAAGCTCATACGCAAATGACGGGATTCCACACAGGATCTTACCTGGCAGCCTACAAACACACACACACACACACACACACACACACACACACACGTGAATATCCAGTTGCTCTGCTTTAATCGTGCTTGACGTACGTGAGTCGCTGCGATACGTACCTGACGGGGTTGAAGGTCGGGTTCTGGTTGTACAGCTGTGTGATGTAGTAGCTCATCACGCTGGACTGGACTGCGGTGCTGTTGAGCAGCTGAAGGTTCTCCGGGTCTTCTAAGAACACGCCGATCTACACAATAACAAGAGCGCTGTCACTGCAAACGCTTCTCTTGAAAGTGCAAACGTGTGTGTGTTAACATGAATCGCTTGTTGTATTCCTCATTTGTAAGGCTCTTCGGATAAAAGCATCTGCTAAATGTAACGTGTGTGTGTGTGTTACCTGGTTAGATGACACAAAGGAGTTGAGGTCAGGCAGAGTGACGTAGCTGATGAAGATGCCAATGTAGCTGACAAGCCAGTTTGTGGAGTTCAGCTGAGGATTTGAAGCGTTATAACACCGCGGAGAGCCACCTGTACACACACACACAATTACCATTATAAAATTCACACACATCATATCCACACAACTTTATAGCTATGAAACATGTACCAAGCACATAATCGTACCGCTTGTGAGATACGCCTTTATGGAGCTGTAAACATCTTCTGGGGTGAAATCCGTTTTGGAGAAGTTGTAGTTGTTTCCAAGAACTGAAACACTAAACACACACACAGTTAGTATAAAGCGAGAGATCCGTGTGGAGGTATTTGTTGATTCGTAACCCCACAGACGTACAGTTTCCTGAACGGCAGGCAGGCGGCGCTGCTGAGTTGTGCTGGGCCGATGAGCTGTGAGGTGAGCAGCGGCAGGTACTGCACGAGGCGAGACTCGAACCACTGATCCACCTCAGACTGGACCTCCAGCTCCAGAACCCGAGGCCACACGCAGGACAGCACCTGCTGAGCCAGAACCGGCGAGCCCAGCGGCTCCTGCGGGACGCACACACACACACACAACGACTCAGTGTCCCGTGTGATCTCACATTAAGTACACTTAAAATGATCCACACTAGCGCTGCACGGTTAATCACACTTAAACCAATTTGGCTCATCACGGTTATGAAGTGCCGAATGCTGTGATTGTTATGTGCAGCGTGTCAGTGAATATAAGAGGAGCAAATCAACGGAACCACACGAGGATCCACAAACGAATGGTGTAAAAAGTATGATTCTCTTAGTAAGACTGAGATCATGTGTGGCGCCCTACCTTCTCCAGATACTGTGCGGTGCGCTCGTACTGGCGGAGCAGATCGCAGAGGCCCGAGCCGTCGCCCAGGGCTAGCGGCGCCTGCAGGAACTCGCTCAGCTCCGCGGTGGAGATGGAGCTCAACACCTGCGGGAGGACAGCGGGTCAGCAGGGCAGCGGAGAGAGAGAGCGGGCGAGAGAGAGAGAGAGAGAGAGGACCATACGCTACCTCAGGCCTTCTGCCCACAGGGATCAGAGACTGCAAGCCGTTCACGTCTGGAAACCCGAAATGGAGGAAGGAAGTCTTGAGGAACTGGTAGAAGCTCCCGTTGCCATAGCAGCTAAGCGGATCCGCATCTGCAGGGACAAACATCGAGAGGCTCCGATGATGGACCATAGATGGAGAAATAGATGTGAGTGTGTGTATGTGTGTGTACCTGTGAGTAATTGTTGGATGTTGTAATAGATCTGAAGTTGTGTGTTGTCATCCAGAGCCGTTCTTGAAGAGTCCAGCACACGTACACTGCACCACAAACACACAAACACAGTGAGTAAGTGAACCCTCTGTACACCCCATGAAAACTGTCACTGGAACAGAGCTAAATGTCGGAGTCTTACGCCTCCTGTCTGACGCCACAGCCGCGAGTCCTGACGATGTCGAAGTACCGCGTAACATCTGCCGAGCTCAGAGCCGACAGCAGAGGAGCGAGTCGAGCCGAGAGCCAGACCGACACCTGAGCATCGCTGAGAGACGGAGACGCCAGCCCTGCTCTCCCGAACACCGTCTGGAGGAACGCCTGCTTCACCTCCGCAGAGTAGTTCAGCTCATTCACCTGTCACACACGCCAGGGGACGCGTCAGTGGGGAATTCAGCAATATATCTGCATAGCACAGCACAAAAATAACATTACATACTTGGATGTTGGGAGAAAGAAGATCAAAAAAGTCTGAAAGCTGCGGCGTTTCAACAGCACTCATCACGGTGAACACGTCCTGCGGTCCGCGGAGCCGTGAAGGAGCGGAGCAGAGCTCAGACAGCTGGGGCACAGTCAGCAAGAGTGAGGCTGCCACCTGGTGGAGAGAGAGAGAGAGACTGGTATTAAAACACGGAGAGAGAGAGAGAAAAAGAGAGATGAACACACAGAGATGAGTATCTCACCCCATTGAAGTCTCGCTTCAAGTTGATCAGTTCAGTAAAGGTGGCAAATATGCGGAACCGGCCGAAGTGTTTTAGCAGCCAGTCAGAGTCACTGCTCATACTCTGCACACAGGACTGACCTGAAACATCACATATTAGATATTAGACACATGAGATGAACACACAAACACTGGGCTTCATGTTTTATGTGGACTTTCCATAGACATAATGTTTTTTTACTGTACAAACTGTATATTCTCAACCCTCACATTAAACCTACCCCTAATCCTACAACTATCTCACACACACACGCGCGCAAACACACTAACCAGACCCCTAAATCCTACCCATCACGTTTTCAATAAGAAACACTTAGTCTGACCAAATATTTCCCCATAAAGACAAAAATGGCATTTTGACACTCACACACTCCCATACACACTCTCTCTCACACACTCCCACACACACACACAGAGAGACAGTACCTTGGCTGGGCTGATGGGACAGATAGTCGCGTGTGAAACGGTACACACTCGTACTCTGAGTCAGTGTGAGGCTGCTGTAAACTTCATCACAGCCTTTCAAGCTACAAACAGAAATACAGGAATGAATGGATGAAATACAGGAGGTCCCACGGCTGTGCTGTGGTCCAGGATGAGGTTCAACATTGATTATAATAATAAATGTAATTTGAGCTGCAGATCAGCATATTAGAATGATTTCCGGAGGATCAGGAAATGGACCTTTGCCAATCACAGAGATAAATTACAATTTAATAGATATTTAAAAAGAAAAGTGTTCTTTTGAAATTTGAATATTTCTCAATATATTTTATTGAATAATTGCAGCCTTGGTGAGCATAAGAGACGTTTAAAACACTCTGAACCTACATTTGAGCAGTGGACACTTTAAAGAAGCATTACTGCATACTAACCTGAACTTTATTAGATATTATGGTCATTGCATAATTAAGAATGACCCGCTTAAAGGTAGTGTAGGTCAGAATTTTATAAAAACTTTTTTCAAAATTTGTTTAAACTTTCTATATACTGTATATCAATGCATAATTAAAATCTAAGTACTCTGAAAAAAAAAAGAGTATAAAAATCGAGTGACTCTAGACCGTTTAATCTGCACTAAACACAGCTCATTATTTCGAACTGGGACGAAACAACGGATTGGCTTAGGCGATTGTCAATCTCTCGCAACCATGGCAACTGCCCTTTTGCCACACAGGACCTGCCCACTTGCGCGTATCCAGATCGTACCTGTTCGCATGCCCTTGTTTGAGCTTGAAGATGCAAAACTCGACGCAGGTCCTCTTGTCTAAAAAGTGCTCCTTGCCCTGCACTTCGACCACCCCGTCCTCGGCCTCTACTTCCTCGGACCCTCCTCTGCGTCGCCCTCAACCACGGATCTGTCCTCGAGCTGACGATGCGGTACTTGCTTTCTTATACTGTCTATGGGTAACTTACTTGTCTCGGGAATGTAGTCCTCATCATGCTTTCATCAAGCAAACTCTTACATGCAGTCAGAACACCTAATATATGTTATGAATCTTACACGAAATTCATCTTCATCACAGTGTAAATGATGGCAATGGAAAAACGCAGTGTTGTAGTCGAGACCATCTCATTCGAGTCCGAGTCGACACCGAGACCAGAGAGAGTCGAGTCCGAGTCGAGTCCGAGACCAGAGACGGTCGAGTCCGAGTCAAGACCGAGACCAGTAAGGGTTGATTACCTAATTTACTTTTATTTACTTCGAGAAATCCTTTTTTTTTTTTTTTACTGAATTTACTTTAGGGTAAAAAGGCCACATAGTAGGTGGTGTTAAAAGTAATTTTATTACAATTTGTCATGCGCAGTTGCGCACTAGAAAATCACCAATCACTGGGCGTGTCAATCAATTTAAAGAAATATTTTATTAACATACATTAATAATCATGAAAAATATTTTGAATTGAACTCGAGTGGACTCAGGAATAATTCCAAGTCCTAAAAAAAAAAATGTTCGAGTACGAGTCAATTCCGAGTCCAAATGGACACGAGTCCATGACAAGACCAAGACCATTAAAATATGGTCTCGAGTCCGAGACGAGTCCGAGTCTCGAGTACTACAACACTGGAAAAACGTGTATCATGCAACCTGTTTTTAGCTTTGCCTTATAGATAACTAGCTCGTTAGCGAATCAATAAATATATATTGTAAACTTTACCAATATCAATATGCTAGCTCGATAGTGAGTAATAAAATACAACTTATTTGTTTATCATAATGATAGTTAGATTTTTTTATTTACATGTGTTTCTGACATGATGTCACTACATGCACTCCTTCCTCTCCTCTCCGCTCGTCTCAGGTAAATAATGCGTCTTCAGCTCAGCTGTCAGTCAGAGTCGCGCGTTCATGTGTTTTGGGGGCGTGGCTTTGGAAGGAGCCCAGAAGGGAGGGGGTGAGTGAATGGAAATAATGAGCTGTCTTTAAAACAGTCGTGAGAGGTCTACAGTCACTCGATTTTAATACTTTCTTTTTCAGAGTACTTAGATTTTAATTATGCATTGATGTATACAGAAAGTTTAAAGAAATTTGGAAAAAAATTTTTTTTTTAAATTCTGACCTACACTACCTTTAACTAACATGTATCTAGTTAATCAAACAAATGAGTGTCTTGTAACCTGAGGAACACTGTGAAGACTCAATGCTCACTGTTTATTTCTATGCATTGTGTGAGTTTTAGGAAGCAAATGAATAATTTTCCCAAAAGGACAGCTCTAGATCAGGACCTTTACACGGATGACTGGACTAACCCAGGGTCAAAGCTTGACTAAGGACTCAATGTTTCACAGGTAGAGCTCACATTTCTCTGTAAGAATCACAGCTGATGGTCTTCGGGATGACAGAAAGACTATCTGGACCGATACCAGGGAGGAACAGGTGCAAATAAGTCTGGAACCACAGGGCAAATGTCTGCGGGTTGAAGGTTTGAAATCTGGTCGCCAGGTTCATCAAGGTCATGTTCAGGATGACGCTGCTCACAGCACTGTTGATGCTCGATACGTTTCTCTGAAAACAAAACACAATGTCCACAGATCCTCTTGAATGGCACTGCACTGGGCACTGAGTACATCTGAATCAACATTTATTTA
This sequence comes from Pimephales promelas, assembly GCF_016745375.1. The sequence continues at coordinate 277,486 of NW_024121264.1, read as the reverse complement.
GCAAGAAAAAAAAAAATGCACATACAGGTGTGTATCATAGAGTAAAAACGATACACACCTGTGCAGAAGAGCTGATGAGTTTGTTAAAGAAATCATCCAACTGGTTCTGGTCTGGAGAGTTTACAACAGATCCAAACACTTCTTTGACGGCAGACTCGTCCTCCAACAGACCCGGCGTCAAGATCCGCTCTACCTTCTGTTCATCAGTGAGAGAGCCATACACCGCTTCCTGCAACGTGAACATACATAAATGAAGGGTTACTTATATTAGGAAATGAAACTTGGATTCCAGACCAGCACAAAGAACTTGACAGCAAGGAGAGTAGTTTGAACAGAGTTTTGAGTTTTACCTTAGAGATGTTGAATTGTGCCAAGTCAGAATAAGGCACATAGGTGAAGAACTGACCGAGGTTCAGATCCAGCCAGTCAGTGTCATTTTTGATGTCCTGATTGCAGGCTGCAGAATGTAGACAGTACAATTATGTCAAGTGATGACATTAATGTGCGGTATATTAATTCAAGATGCACTTTTATTCAAAGCTACTTAAAAACGTATGTATGTATGATACAAACGGACACACCTGGCTGATTGATCTGGTTCACAGACTGCTTAAGGTACAGCAATAGACTTGCAGCAATTTCCTCTCTTCTTTTGGCTGGCATTTGTGAATAAACTGTACTAAGTCCTTCAACACTGTGAACAACAAGAGATTCACTGACATCATGATTCTCACAATATCTATTTATGTATTTTTAGTGTTTACTTACAATACTGAATATCATTATAATTAAAACAAATAGCAGCCCATTTACACAGCTAAATCGAGAGAAAATCCTCAGCAACACACTTAAAAAAATAATTCAAGACAAATTGTCAGGAACATTTTAATATGGAAACCCAATAGAGAAAAGCAAACAAATAAAAATAGTTTGAAAAAGCTACTTGATAAGACATTATACTTAAAATATTTATATTTATCGAATTAAAATATTATCTACTCTTGGACCAAATTGAGTAGCAAAAGAACACATAAAAGATGTATAAGTATTGAAAGTGTGAGATTTAAAAAAAGCTTTCTCGAATAACTCACATCACATGGTAGTTGGTGCAGCTGATGTTAGCTGTGACCGTAACCAGCATTTCCGGGGTGAAACTGGGGAGGATGGGGATGAGCTTCACAGTGAACCACGTAACCCAGACAGAGGCCTCAAATTCCTGGATCTTCGATCTGATGATTATGAAGGTTCGGTTCATCATCACGTCTCTCGCGGCAGGGGTGATATCGGGAGTCTGCAAAAACAGAAAACCAGGACTGTGAACGGCACTGTAAGAGAGTACCGTACTTTGGGCTATTCTCCACGGCATCAATGCGATCTCTGTCAGACACTTTGACTTATTGACTTGCCTCGGGAGCTGCGCTCAGTGCCGTCAGAAACTCCTCCACGTTCTGGAAAGCGTCGCCTTCCTCCAGTCGGTCGAACACAGCGCTGATCTGGTTGGTGTTGTTCAGTACTCCAGAGCTCAGTGTGAGTTGAGCTACTTGGGTAGGGGTCAGCAGTGCCAGTGATGCAAGCTAAAGCACACCATGGACACAGATTCAGAAGTTTATGTTTAAAAAAAAGAATAATAATAAAATAAACATTTTTTAAATAAATGACACGTCACACGAGCTACTGGAGCAAGCCAGAAAAAGTTACTCACACTGGAGAAATTTCCATTCAGGGACTTCAAATCCTCCAGGTCAGCGTAGCTGGAGAAATTGCCAATGTTCTTCTCAAGCCAGTCAGCACTGCTCGTAGTTTTGGAAAGACAGGCAGGATCTGGATTGAACACAGAGCATTGGGGAATGGGTTAGGGTTAGGGTTAGGGTTAGCACCACTGAATTGTAAGCAAGCTGAAATAACTGTGACAAGCTGAGACGTTGACGGACGCTTAGGGAACTACAGCGCGAGAGATGACAACTCAAGGCAGTGATGGCACTAAAAAGTACCTTTTAGGTCGTCTCTCGACAAGAAGCGCTGGATGAATTGAGTGAAGACGGCCCGTTTCTGCTCCTCCGCCATGAGTGATGCCTGACGACCGAGAGCCTGCACCCTGAATCAGGAAAGATCAGCGAACGTCACGGATTGCCAGACCTAACTCCGCTAAACACCACTTGAGGATTTCCACAGCACTGAGCATACTTACACAACTTGGTAGGTGTCGCAACTGAAGTTCTTGGAGCTAAGGCAGGACAGAAAGTCCCTAGAGACTGCTGACAAAAATGGCCTCAGCCTGTCCTGGAACCAGGCGGCAACGAAGCCGGCATCCGTCAGCTGTGCAGCGCTGAAGTTGTTGACTTTCACCTCTCCTATGGCATCGAGAACATGGGACTGAGGCTGACCGTTGGGTAGGGTCTGTAAAAATAATGGGGCATGTCAATTCAGAGCTCTGAGGCAGCACTCCATTTTCTCTTCCATAAAAAGCAGGGGCGTCGCCTACCATGTTGGAGAACTTTGACAGAGCATCCTCCAGAACTCCTGCCACTTTCAGGAAGAAAAGCTTCCACGTCTCTGTGCTCGTGCCACTTGGCACCTTGCAAGTCAGCAGCGTGAAGATGTCATCAGAGGACAGAGATGATGCAACCTTGAAAGAGGTGGACAGATTTAAGCAGTCAGATACACAGGACACTTTTCAAAGACAAGCACTCGGGTGCAGAGCTCATGGAGGACTTACCGAAGAGCAGGCATAATCAGAGATGTTGAAGTCGCACAGCCCAGCCGAGGAATTTTCAGACAGACGCTGAGCCTCAAGTTGACCACTGCCAGGCACAAAAGCATGATTCCCATTTACAACACTTTCTGAAGCCTACCTCTGCTTTCAGTAGATACCAAACCAATACTCACCGGTTAACATCTTGACACAGCCTGTTTTCTGTAAAGGAAGAAAAAAAAACAAGATCAGATGGAGAACTTTCACATACTATCTTATGAGTTTATTGCAAAATGACTCGATTCCATCAATCGCAAACTGCCGTTGTGTGTTCTGACTTACCATCTACTAATGTTTCATTGCACTATTGCGAGAGAAGATGAAGCAGAAAGAAAAGAGAAAACAATTATGAACAGCTTCTCTTGGGCTTTAACTCAACTCATTAGCCATCTTAAACAATGAAGTACTTACGAAACCGACGGGGCGAGGAGGCGTACAGTCTGAAGAGAAGCCAAGAAAAAAAGAGATTTCGGGTCAATAGGAGGCCACTGGCATATGGCTTACACACACATGCATTTAGTCAGAATTTCTTTGTCATGCCATACCTTCTCCTTGTGACTGTACAAGTTGGTCTACACTGGACTTGAGCTCCGCTTTAAGTCCAGATGGGAGAACTGCCAAAGCCGTCTCCAGGCCTTTCAATCTAAAGAAACATACAAAATGCAGATCTTTCAGTGCTTGTTTCTCCAGACTGCATACAAACTTAAAACCAAAGGTGCCAGGTTTCTCACATTGCACTGTAAGAGTCACAGGTGAGGTTGGTGGGGATCACCACCAGAACTGAAGGACGGAAGCTGGCCAGCAGGACCACGAGATTGATTTGAAACCACAGCTCGTAGTCACTCGTTTGGAAGAGGGGGAATTTGGGAGCCAGAGCAGTCAAAGTCAGGTTCAGCATTGTGTCTCGGACTTCCACGTTTGTGATGTAGGTGACGTTTTCCTGGAGGAGGGAGGGAAACAGAGCCTTCTTGTTCAAGAGCATCACAATCATGGTCTAGGCCAATTAGGATAATCAGGTTCATCAGATGAAAAAAAAAAACTCACCTCCTTGCTGACTTCCACAAATTTTTCAAAGAATTTCTCAAGCTGATTCTCATCTGGGGATTTTAGGATGCTGCTCAACACCTCCTTCACCACGGTCACATTTTCAAGAGCACCGGTGGACGGATCCAACAGCAGCTCGGCTTTCTGATCAGGTGACAGGGTTTCCAGAGCTGCCACCTGAGGTGAGCATAACACCAAGGAAATAGCAGGAAGGACTGTCAGCGCTCTGCTTTCTGCCCAACACTTAAGCACTAGTACAAGTGCCAATCAAATTCTCTATTAAAGCTGTATGACAACAGAAACATAAGAGAAGGTTGGTATTTTACCCCGCTGACGTTCAACTCCTTAAGGTCCGAGTAATTGGCCAGTGTGGTGAATGGGCCCAAGTTGGCCTTAAGCCAATCAGCATCGCTGGCAATGTTCTGTCTGCAACCTGTTTTTAAAGATAGGGGTGGAGGAAGATCAGTCTGCATTCCTGCACTGTTATGAAGTTGACACACACAACTACGGTGAGCTGTCAGCTGGGGGAAAAAAAATCCCACTGCAACGCACTCTATTCTGGCAATAGAGGGATGCCGCAGAAGCGTGCTTTGGAAAGGCCTACCTGGAAGGCTAAATTGGGTGGCAAATTTCTTCAGGTGCTCCACCAGAACTTTGGTTATCTCCTGCGTCCTGATGAGTGTCATTTCGTGGAACACAGATCCTAGTCCTTTAACTCTGCAACAGAGAGCCACAGAGGGTCATTATGTGGATGCATTGGTGCAGATCTACAAACTTCCTTTCTCCAAATTCATGCACTCACATCACATGGTAGTTGGTGCAGCTGATGTTAGCTGTGACCGTAACCAGCATTTCCGGGGTGAAACTGGGGAGGATGGGGATGAGCTTCACAGTGAACCACGTAACCCAGACAGAGGCCTCAAATTCCTGGATCTTCGATCTGATGATTATGAAGGTTCGGTTCATCATCACGTCTCTCGCGGCAGGGGTGATATCGGGAGTCTGCAAAAACAGAAAACCAGGACTGTGAACGGCACTGTAAGAGAGTACCGTACTTTGGGCTATTCTCCACGGCATCAATGCGATCTCTGTCAGACACTTTGACTTATTGACTTGCCTCGGGAGCTGCGCTCAGTGCCGTCAGAAACTCCTCCACGTTCTGGAAAGCGTCGCCTTCCTCCAGTCGGTCGAACACAGCGCTGATCTGGTTGGTGTTGTTCAGTACTCCAGAGCTCAGTGTGAGTTGAGCTACTTGGGTAGGGGTCAGCAGTGCCAGTGATGCAAGCTAAAGCACACCATGGACACAGATTCAGAAGTTTATGTTTAAAAAAAAGAATAATAATAAAATAAACATTTTTTAAATAAATGACACGTCACACGAGCTACTGGAGCAAGCCAGAAAAAGTTACTCACACTGGAGAAATTTCCATTCAGGGACTTCAAATCCTCCAGGTCAGCGTAGCTGGAGAAATTGCCAATGTTCTTCTCAAGCCAGTCAGCACTGCTCGTAGTTTTGGAAAGACAGGCAGGATCTGGATTGAACACAGAGCATTGGGGGAATGGGTTAGGGTTAGGGTTAGGGTTAGCACCACTGAATTGTAAGCAAGCTGAAATAACTGTGACAAGCTGAGACGTTGACGGACGCTTAGGGAACTACAGCGCGAGAGATGACAACTCAAGGCAGTGATGGCACTAAAAAGTACCTTTTAGGTCGTCTCTCGACAAGAAGCGCTGGATGAATTGAGTGAAGACGGCCCGTTTCTGCTCCTCCGCCATGAGTGATGCCTGACGACCGAGAGCCTGCACCCTGAATCAGGAAAGATCAGCGAACGTCACGGATTGCCAGACCTAACTCCGCTAAACACCGCTTGAGGATTTCCACAGCACTGAGCATACTTACACAACTTGGTAGGTGTCGCAACTGAAGTTCTTGGAGCTAAGGCAGGACAGAAAGTCCCTAGAGACTGCTGACAAAAATGGCCTCAGCCTGTCCTGGAACCAGGCGGCAACGAAGCCGGCATCCGTCAGCTGTGCAGCGCTGAAGTTGTTGACTTTCACCTCTCCTATGGCATCGAGAACATGGGACTGAGGCTGACCGTTGGGTAGGGTCTGTAAAAATAATGGGGCATGTCAATTCAGAGCTCTGAGGCAGCACTCCATTTTCTCTTCCATAAAAAGCAGGGGCGTCGCCTACCATGTTGGAGAACTTTGACAGAGCATCCTCCAGAACTCCTGCCACTTTCAGGAAGAAAAGCTTCCACGTCTCTGTGCTCGTGCCACTTGGCACCTTGCAAGTCAGCAGCGTGAAGATGTCATCAGAGGACAGAGATGATGCAACCTTGAAAGAGGTGGACAGATTTAAGCAGTCAGATACACAGGACACTTTTCAAAGACAAGCACTCGGGTGCAGAGCTCATGGAGGACTTACCGAAGAGCAGGCATAATCAGAGATGTTGAAGTCGCACAGCCCAGCCGAGGAATTTTCAGACAGACGCTGAGCCTCAAGTTGACCACTGCCAGGCACAAAAGCATGATTCCCATTTACAACACTTTCTGAAGCCTACCTCTGCTTTCAGTAGATACCAAACCAATACTCACCGGTTAACATCTTGACACAGCCTGTTTTCTGTAAAGGAAGAAAAAAAAACAAGATCAGATGGAGAACTTTCACATACTATCTTATGAGTTTATTGCAAAATGACTCGATTCCATCAATCGCAAACTGCCGTTGTGTGTTCTGACTTACCATCTACTAATGTTTCATTGCACTATTGCGAGAGAAGATGAAGCAGAAAGAAAAGAGAAAACAATTATGAACAGCTTCTCTTGGGCTTTAACTCAACTCATTAGCCATCTTAAACAATGAAGTACTTACGAAACCGACGGGGCGAGGAGGCGTACAGTCTGAAGAGAAGCCAAGAAAAAAAGAGATTTCGGGTCAATAGGAGGCCACTGGCATATGGCTTACACACACATGCATTTAGTCAGAATTTCTTTGTCATGCCATACCTTCTCCTTGTGACTGTACAAGTTGGTCTACACTGGACTTGAGCTCCGCTTTAAGTCCAGATGGGAGAACTGCCAAAGCCGTCTCCAGGCCTTTCAATCTAAAGAAACATACAAAATGCAGATCTTTCAGTGCTTGTTTCTCCAGACTGCATACAAACTGAAAACCAAAGGTGCCAGGTTTCTCACATTGCACTGTAAGAGTCACAGGTGAGGTTGGTGGGGATCACCACCAGAACTGAAGGACGGAAGCTGGCCAGCAGGACCACGAGATTGATTTGAAACCACAGCTCGTAGTCACTCGTTTGGAAGAGGGGGAATTTGGGAGCCAGAGCAGTCAAAGTCAGGTTCAGCATTGTGTCTCGGACTTCCACGTTTGTGATGTAGGTGACGTTTTCCTGGAGGAGGGAGGGAAACAGAGCCTTCTTGTTCAAGAGCATCACAATCATGGTCTAGGCCAATTAGGATAATCAGGTTCATCAAATGAAAAAAAAAAAAACTCACCTCCTTGCTGACTTCCACAAATTTTTCAAAGAATTTCTCAAGCTGATTCTCATCTGGGGATTTTAGGATGCTGCTCAACACCTCCTTCACCACGGTCACATTTTCAAGAGCACCGGTGGACGGATCCAACAGCAGCTCGGCTTTCTGATCAGGTGACAGGGTTTCCAGAGCTGCCACCTGAGGTGAGCATAACACCAAGGAAATAGCAGGAAGGACTGTCAGCGCTCTGCTTTCTGCCCAACACTTAAGCACTAGTACAAGTGCCAATCAAATTCTCTATTAAAGCTGTATGACAACAGAAACATAAGAGAAGGTTGGTATTTTACCCCGCTGACGTTCAACTCCTTAAGGTCCGAGTAATTGGCCAGTGTGGTGAATGGGCCCAAGTTGGCCTTAAGCCAATCAGCATCGCTGGCAATGTTCTGTCTGCAACCTGTTTTTAAAGATAGGGGTGGAGGAAGATCAGTCTGCATTCCTGCACTGTTATGAAGTTGACACACACAACTACGGTGAGCTGTCAGCTGGGGGGAAAAAAATCCCACTGCAACGCACTCTATTCTGGCAATAGAGGGATGCCGCAGAAGCGTGCTTTGGAAAGGCCTACCTGGAAGGCTAAATTGGGTGGCAAATTTCTTCAGGTGCTCCACCAGAACTTTGGTTATCTCCTGCGTCCTGATGAGTGTCATTTCGTGGAACACAGATCCTAGTCCTTTAACTCTGCAACAGAGAGCCACAGAGGGTCATTATGTGGATGCATTGGTGCAGATCTACAAACTTCCTTTCTCCAAATTCATGCACTCACATCACATGGTAGTTGGTGCAGCTGATGTTAGCTGTGACCGTAACCAGCATTTCCGGGGTGAAACTGGGGAGGATGGGGATGAGCTTCACAGTGAACCACGTAACCCAGACAGAGGCCTCAAATTCCTGGATCTTCGATCTGATGATTATGAAGGTTCGGTTCATCATCACGTCTCTCGCGGCAGGGGTGATATCGGGAGTCTGCAAAAACAGAAAACCAGGACTGTGAACGGCACTGTAAGAGAGTACCGTACTTTGGGCTATTCTCCACGGCATCAATGCGATCTCTGTCAGACACTTTGACTTATTGACTTGCCTCGGGAGCTGCGCTCAGTGCCGTCAGAAACTCCTCCACGTTCTGGAAAGCGTCGCCTTCCTCCAGTCGGTCGAACACAGCGCTGATCTGGTTGGTGTTGTTCAGTACTCCAGAGCTCAGTGTGAGTTGAGCTACTTGGGTAGGGGTCAGCAGTGCCAGTGATGCAAGCTAAAGCACACCATGGACACAGATTCAGAAGTTTATGTTTAAAAAAAAGAATAATAATAAAATAAACATTTTTTAAATAAATGACACGTCACACGAGCTACTGGAGCAAGCCAGAAAAAGTTACTCACACTGGAGAAATTTCCATTCAGGGACTTCAAATCCTCCAGGTCAGCGTAGCTGGAGAAATTGCCAATGTTCTTCTCAAGCCAGTCAGCACTGCTCGTAGTTTTGGAAAGACAGGCAGGATCTGGATTGAACACAGAGCATTGGGGGAATGGGTTAGGGTTAGGGTTAGGGTTAGCACCACTGAATTGTAAGCAAGCTGAAATAACTGTGACAAGCTGAGACGTTGACGGACGCTTAGGGAACTACAGCGCGAGAGATGACAACTCAAGGCAGTGATGGCACTAAAAAGTACCTTTTAGGTCGTCTCTCGACAAGAAGCGCTGGATGAATTGAGTGAAGACGGCCCGTTTCTGCTCCTCCGCCATGAGGATGCCTGACGACCGAGAGCCTGCACCCTGAATCAGGAAAGATCAGCGAACGTCACGGATTGCCAGACCTAACTCCGCTAAACACCGCTTGAGGATTTCCACAGCACTGAGCATACTTACACAACTTGGTAGGTGTCGCAACTGAAGTTCTTGGAGCTAAGGCAGGACAGAAAGTCCCTAGAGACTGCTGACAAAAATGGCCTCAGCCTGTCCTGGAACCAGGCGGCAACGAAGCCGGCATCCGTCAGCTGTGCAGCGCTGAAGTTGTTGACTTTCACCTCTCCTATGGCATCGAGAACATGGGACTGAGGCTGACCGTTGGGTAGGGTCTGTAAAAATAATGGGGCATGTCAATTCAGAGCTCTGAGGCAGCACTCCATTTTCTCTTCCATAAAAAGCAGGGGCGTCGCCTACCATGTTGGAGAACTTTGACAGAGCATCCTCCAGAACTCCTGCCACTTTCAGGAAGAAAAGCTTCCACGTCTCTGTGCTCGTGCCACTTGGCACCTTGCAAGTCAGCAGCGTGAAGATGTCATCAGAGGACAGAGATGATGCAACCTTGAAAGAGGTGGACAGATTTAAGCAGTCAGATACACAGGACACTTTTCAAAGACAAGCACTCGGGTGCAGAGCTCATGGAGGACTTACCGAAGAGCAGGCATAATCAGAGATGTTGAAGTCGCACAGCCCAGCCGAGGAATTTTCAGACAGACGCTGAGCCTCAAGTTGACCACTGCCAGGCACAAAAGCATGATTCCCATTTACAACACTTTCTGAAGCCTACCTCTGCTTTCAGTAGATACCAAACCAATACTCACCGGTTAACATCTTGACACAGCCTGTTTTCTGTAAAGGAAGAAAAAAAAAACAAGATCAGATGGAGAACTTTCACATACTATCTTATGAGTTTATTGCAAAATGACTCGATTCCATCAATCGCAAACTGCCGTTGTGTGTTCTGACTTACCATCTACTAATGTTTCATTGCACTATTGCGAGAGAAGATGAAGCAGAAAGAAAAGAGAAAACAATTATGAACAGCTTCTCTTGGGCTTTAACTCAACTCATTAGCCATCTTAAACAATGAAGTACTTACGAAACCGACGGGGCGAGGAGGCGTACAGTCTGAAGAGAAGCCAAGAAAAAAAGAGATTTCGGGTCAATAGGAGGCCACTGGCATATGGCTTACACACACATGCATTTAGTCAGAATTTCTTTGTCATGCCATACCTTCTCCTTGTGACTGTACAAGTTGGTCTACACTGGACTTGAGCTCCGCTTTAAGTCCAGATGGGAGAACTGCCAAAGCCGTCTCCAGGCCTTTCAATCTAAAGAAACATACAAAATGCAGATCTTTCAGTGCTTGTTTCTCCAGACTGCATACAAACTGAAAACCAAAGGTGCCAGGTTTCTCACATTGCACTGTAAGAGTCACAGGTGAGGTTGGTGGGGATCACCACCAGAACTGAAGGACGGAAGCTGGCCAGCAGGACCACGAGATTGATTTGAAACCACAGCTCGTAGTCACTCGTTTGGAAGAGGGGGAATTTGGGAGCCAGAGCAGTCAAAGTCAGGTTCAGCATTGTGTCTCGGACTTCCACGTTTGTGATGTAGGTGACGTTTTCCTGGAGGAGGGAGGGAAACAGAGCCTTCTTGTTCAAGAGCATCACAATCATGGTCTAGGCCAATTAGGATAATCAGGTTCATCAAATGAAAAAAAAAAAACTCACCTCCTTGCTGACTTCCACAAATTTTTCAAAGAATTTCTCAAGCTGATTCTCATCTGGGGATTTTAGGATGCTGCTCAACACCTCCTTCACCACGGTCACATTTTCAAGAGCACCGGTGGACGGATCCAACAGCAGCTCGGCTTTCTGATCAGGTGACAGGGTTTCCAGAGCTGCCACCTGAGGTGAGCATAACACCAAGGAAATAGCAGGAAGGACTGTCAGCGCTCTGCTTTCTGCCCAACACTTAAGCACTAGTACAAGTGCCAATCAAATTCTCTATTAAAGCTGTATGACAACAGAAACATAAGAGAAGGTTGGTATTTTACCCCGCTGACGTTCAACTCCTTAAGGTCCGAGTAATTGGCCAGTGTGGTGAATGGGCCCAAGTTGGCCTTAAGCCAATCAGCATCGCTGGCAATGTTCTGTCTGCAACCTGTTTTTAAAGATAGGGGTGGAGGAAGATCAGTCTGCATTCCTGCACTGTTATGAAGTTGACACACACAACTACGGTGAGCTGTCAGCTGGGGGGAAAAAAAATCCCACTGCAACGCACTCTATTCTGGCAATAGAGGGATGCCGCAGAAGCGTGCTTTGGAAAGGCCTACCTGGAAGGCTAAATTGGGTGGCAAATTTCTTCAGGTGCTCCACCAGAACTTTGGTTATCTCCTGCGTCCTGATGAGTGTCATTTCGTGGAACACAGATCCTAGTCCTTTAACTCTGCAACAGAGAGCCACAGAGGGTCATTATGTGGATGCATTGGTGCAGATCTACAAACTTCCTTTCTCCAAATTCATGCACTCACATCACATGGTAGTTGGTGCAGCTGATGTTAGCTGTGACCGTAACCAGCATTTCCGGGGTGAAACTGGGGAGGATGGGGATGAGCTTCACAGTGAACCACGTAACCCAGACAGAGGCCTCAAATTCCTGGATCTTCGATCTGATGATTATGAAGGTTCGGTTCATCATCACGTCTCTCGCGGCAGGGTGATATCGGGAGTCTGCAAAAACAGAAAACCAGGACTGTGAACGGCACTGTAAGAGAGTACCGTACTTTGGGCTATTCTCCACGGCATCAATGCGATCTCTGTCAGACACTTTGACTTATTGACTTGCCTCGGGAGCTGCGCTCAGTGCCGTCAGAAACTCCTCCACGTTCTGGAAAGCGTCGCCTTCCTCCAGTCGGTCGAACACAGCGCTGATCTGGTTGGTGTTGTTCAGTACTCCAGAGCTCAGTGTGAGTTGAGCTACTTGGGTAGGGGTCAGCAGTGCCAGTGATGCAAGCTAAAGCACACCATGGACACAGATTCAGAAGTTTATGTTTAAAAAAAAGAATAATAATAAAATAAACATTTTTAAATAAATGACACGTCACACGAGCTACTGGAGCAAGCCAGAAAAAGTTACTCACACTGGAGAAATTTCCATTCAGGGACTTCAAATCCTCCAGGTCAGCGTAGCTGGAGAAATTGCCAATGTTCTTCTCAAGCCAGTCAGCACTGCTCGTAGTTTTGGAAAGACAGGCAGGATCTGGATTGAACACAGAGCATTGGGGGAATGGGTTAGGGTTAGGGTTAGGGTT